>PIJE02000565.1:249411-297075 GCA_002895965.2 Coryphaenoides rupestris | reverse complement strand
TTCACAGGAAGCCAGTGAAGGGAGGCAAGGACTGGCGTCATATGCTCCCGCTTCCGTGTCCCTGTCAGGAACCTAGCGGCAGCGTTCTGTACCAACTGTAAACGTGACAGCGAGGCCAAGCATGAGCATCTGTATCCGTGTACGTGTATATGTGCATGTGTGTCCGTGTGTGTCCGTGTGTGTCTGTATGTTTCTGTGTGTGTGTGTCTGTATATGTCTGTGTGTGTCCGTGTGTGTGTCCGCGTGTGCGTCTGTGTGTGCGTCTGTGTGTGCGTCTGTGTGTGCGTCTGTGTGTGCGTCTGTGTGTGCGTCTGTGTGTCTGTGCATGTGTGTCCGTGTGTGTGCGTCTGTCTGTCTGACCTCCCGGCTGCGGACCTCCCGGGAGCGGTCCGTGTAGGTGCTCTTCTCCGCCTCCAGCTCCTCCTCCAGGTGCTTGAGGCGGGCGGTGAGCAGGTCCCGCTCCAGCTGGGCTCCGTCACGCTCCTCACCGCACGCCAGCAGGTCCTTCTTTAGGCGGGAGACCTGCCGCCCGAATGAAAATTTTTGTATAAAAATAAGAGTTTTTTAATTTAAGTATCTTTTAAAAGTTTTGAATAAATAAATATGTTGGTTTTATTGAAGTAAAGTTTTGCTACGCTCTGTGTGTCTGTGTGTGTGTGTGTGTGTGTGTGTGTGTGTGTGTGTGTACATCAGATGGATCTTTGTTGGCAAAGTCCAAACAGCCCAGATGGGTTTCAATTATTTGGAAATGACTAAAATAAATATATGGGGTTCTGCAACTGCAAGGAGAAGCTGGCTGTGATTAGCAACATTCTTTATTGTGGAAGACAACGGCAGGAAAAACTGCTGATGTCTCCAAATAAAAACACAGCTCTCGGTGTCTTTCCAAGTTTCCAAGCTTTATTCAGTGCCAAATTAAAAGTTTCCCTCTGTTGGCTTCAAAGTTAATTCGGGAACGTCAAGGCAAAAAATCCATTGTCAAATAAACAATAGAAAATTAGAAGCAGAATTCACGCAGTACTTGGATCATATTGATTATATGCCAGTAACCCAAAATTCCAAAATAAAGCATTTTAAACCATCTTATCTTAACCTTGATGACAAGGCATTATATTATAAACCACCCATATCAATACACTCCACCTTCTGTTTCTATTTGTTTGACTATTGTTTGTTATTATTATTATTATTATTTATTTGATTTATGCGCACATGTAAATGTGGTTCCCCCACAATGATTCGGCTGAGAATTTAAATAAATGAGCCACACACCACTTAATTATTACCTCTTCCTACCTCACATCATCATCACCCACTTATCATTATCATTATCCTTCCTCATCATCATTCTCATCATCACCATCATTATCCTTCTCCTCCTTATCAATTATCATTCTCCTCCTCCTCATCACATCATCATTATCCTTCTCCTCATCATCACCATCATCATTCGCATCATCATCATTATCCTTCTCCTCATCATCATTCTCATCATCACCATCATCATTATCCTTCTCCTCCTCATCATTCTCATCATCATCATCATTATCCTCCTCATCATCACCGTCATCATTCTCATCATCATCATCATTATCCTTCTCTTCCCCATCATCATTCACATCATCATCATCATTATCCTTCTCATCATCATTATCCTTCTCCACATCATCACCATCATCCTTCTCCTCCTCACCATTACCATCATCATTATCCTCCTCATCATTACCATTCTCATCATCATTACCCTTCTCCTCCTCATCATTCCCAACATCACCACCATCATTATCCTTCTCCTCCTCATCATTATCGTCCTCCCCATCATCGCCATCATTATCCTCCTCCTCCTCCTCCTCCTCCTCATCATTATCATACTCCTCCTCCTCCTCATCACCATTACCATCACCAGCATTACCACCATCGTCGTCACCATTACCATCACCAGCATTACCACCATCGTCGTCACCATTACCATCACCAGCATTACCGCCATCGTCACCATTACCATCACCAGCATTACCACCATCGTCACCATTACCATCACCAGCATTACCGCCCTCCTCCACGCACCCTCACCTCGTCCTGCTGGGCCTTGAGGTTGGTCTGGGCGCGCTGCAGCTCGGCCAGCCGGTCCTTGCCGGAGCGCTGGGCCTCCAGCAGGTCCTTGCGGGAGCGATCCCGGTACTCCTCCAGCTGCGTCTGCAGGCCCAGCACTGACTGGCGGGAGTCACCCATCATCAGCTCCATCTGGCGCAGCAACAAAAAAAAAAGAGAGAAGAGCAGAGGAGAGGAGAGAATGAGAGAGAAGAGGAGAGGAGAGGAGAGGAGAGGAGAGGATGAGAGAGGAGAGGAGGGGAGGAGAGAATGAGAGAAGGGGAGGAGAGGAGAGGAGAGGAGAGAAGAGAAGAGAAAGAGAGCGAGAATGAGAGAGAGAAAGAGAGGAGAGACAGAGAGACAGAGAGAGAGTCAGAGAGAGAGAGTGAGACAGAGAGAGTGAGACAGAGTGAGAGTGAGAGAGAGTGAGACAGAGAGAGTGAGACAGAGAGTGAGAGTGAGAGTGAGAGAGAGAGAGAGAGTGAGAGAGAGAGTGAGAGAGATCACCATGTGAACATATCATTTTAACTTCCCCCCATAATATAAATGTCCCAGTGAATCATCGCACCACACTAAGTGATTGGTAGTAGTTCCATCTTGGCTAAGAATCACGAGTCGTATAAACAGTATTAATGAGGCTGTTCTAATTATTATATTTTATTCTTATATATTTTTTCCTTTACAAACGTATCATCAAATCACTATAGCTTAAAAATCTCTGGCCACCCCAGTCGTGAGGAAGACACACACACACACACCCGACACACACACACACACACACACACACACACACACACACACACACACACACACACACACACACACACACACACACACACACACACACACACACACACACACACACACACACCTCCTTGTTGATCTTGTCCAGGGCTCGGTCCAGCAGCCTCTTCTGCTCCTCCAGGTCACTCTTGCCGCGCCGCAGCGCCTCCCGCTCCTGCTCCCGCTCGTCCAGCCGCCGGCCCAGGTCCTCCTTCTCCTTGGCCAGCCGCGCCGCGCCCCGCCGCGCCTCCTCCAGCTGGCCCCTCAGCGCGCGGTTCTCGTCCTCCAGGGCGTCCTCCGCCCCGGGGCCCAGGGACGCGCTGGACTGGAGCCTCGTCTGCACACACAGACACCGGGGGACACTCTGTTTTTATCATTATTTTATTTGTATTTTTTGTTATTATTATTATTTTATTATTGGATTTTTGTTATTTTATTATTATTATTATTTTCTTTTTAATTATTATATTTGTACTATTATAATTGTTTACTATTACTATTATTACTATTATTATTCTTATTAGGTTTTTTAATTTTAATTAATTAATAATTAATAATTAATTTTAATTTAATTAATAATGGAGGCTGCATCGATGGCAAAGACGTGCGTTACTGCGTTGGCCTTCACCGACACTGAGAATAGTGGCGTGGCTTATTGCATCATGTAATACGACACTCAGCATTCTGGCTTCTGGTTGGACGCGGTGACGCAATGCTAGTCTGGTGACATTTTCATGATGTCGACAAATCATCTTGTAAAACGTGGATGACTTTGTGAGAGGAATACGCTGTCTATGACGCTAAAGGTGTTGTAGGAAAGATTGATTTTTTATTTGATTAAGATTTGTTAGTCGAGTGTACTTTGTTCGGAATTGTACAGCCATGTGTTAAGGGTTATAGCGTTATTCGTGAGTGAAATGATCTGTGAGAGTATAGCCAATTTAGATTTGTGGACCACGCCCGGCTCATTTCCTGACCAATCAGGGCAATCTCTTCCCTGATTGGCTCAGGCAATCCACAGTGCCTGTCAATCACAGGTGCGTGAAATGCGACACTTCTCAATGGCAGAGAAACGTAGGGAGGGAGTGAGCAGAGAGGGAGAGGACGTTTTTTTGTTGTTTACTTTCAAAATCTTCCTCTCCTCTTCCGCTCTTTTCTGCTCTCTCTCTCCTTACAACTCTCAAAAATGACACACATCAGCTTTAAGTGGCAGTCAAGGTCTGCCATTGTACATAATTAGGCAGCTCTTTTAGCTCTTACCACAGCAACCAAAACACCGAACACTGGGCTTGAATGGTGGAGACAAGTCCTTGAAACTTTACTTTCTCGGCATAGTGGAACATAGTGGAACATAGTGGAAGTTTTGAAGGTCAGGCATGCTTGCTTTCGCTCGGATCTCATAATCCACTGGAACCAATAGGATTGTCCACATGAGGAAGAAGCCAACACAAACCATTGAAATGGTCACGGTCCCCTCTGTGAAAATAAATGTTCTTTTTTCAATCGGTTCGGTCGGTGTGTGCGTGTGTTTGCCTTTAACTCCAGATCCCTGTGCCAACATGAGTATTGTACGCTGCCGTGCCTCAGGGTTTAACTCAATGGACTGGTGCATGTGTTGATGTGCGTGGGAGGACACGCGTGGGATGGTCTCTCACACACACACACACACACACACACACACACACACACACACACACACACACACACACACACACACACACACACACACACACACACACACACACACACACACACACACACACACACACACACACACACGGTATGGGCAGTACCAGGCGACTCAGCCGCTCCCGCAGTCTGGTGTTGGCCTCCTGGAGGTCCTGGGTGGACTCAGGTTCCGGCGCTGATCTCGATGAAGACCCCGCTAGAGACTGAGAGAGAGAGAGCGAGGCAGACGGCTGTAATGGGAGTCCAGGCAGTACATAGTAATAGCACTTAGCATTAGTGCTTAGCATTATTGTGTAGCATCTTGTATGTTCTTGTATGTTCGTTCGTTAGCGTCGTGTTGCATCTAATCCTAGCTATCTTGTCGTTTACCATCAAGGGGTTAACGTAGCAACTATTGTGCTTGAAACTATTCAAATCTTACTATACCATCAGAGATATATTGTGGTTTCTCTCTTTGGACAAATGTACTTATGGTAAGTTGCTCTGCACAAAAGCAAAATGACCTAAATGTAAATGTAATATAAGACGTCATCACCACCATTGCAACACCAGACGACAAAACACGGGGTCAAAGAAACAAATAAAGTGGACAAAATTGTTACCGATCTCCCAGATTTATATCAGACGGTATTCTTCGCCCGCACAATGCCTCACCTCCTTCGCCTTTTCCAGTTCAGCCTTGTCGCTCTGTGATTGGTCCTTAAGCCCGTCAATCTCAGCCCTCAGCCCCGCCTCCCTCTCTTTGCTGGCAGCGCTCAGGCCTCGGAGCTCCTCACACTTCTCATCAAACTCTGCCTTTTGTTGGTCCAACTCCGCATGAGTCCGCCTCAGATCGTCATGGCAACGCTGAGCGGCCTTTGGGTAGGTAATCAAAGATGAATAAAGTGTGGGGGCGGAATACTGGAATATGCTTAAGCACACCACAAAGTGTGTGTGTGTGTGTTTTTATTTTGTGTGTGTGTGTTTCAATTTTACGGGCACAGAGAGAAAGAGAGACAGTGATACAGAATTTAATTGAAAGAGAGAGAGAGAGAGAGAGAGAGAGAAGACAGAAAAGAGAGATGAGAGACAGACAGTGAGCAACAGACAGACAGAGCGAGAGAGACAGAGAAACAGAGCGAGAGAGAGAGAGAGAGAGACAGAGAAACAGAGCGAGAGAGAGAGAGAGAGAGAGAGAGAGAGAGAATGGACTAATCTCCAGACACGGCAAAACAAAGAGGCACTAATACATGGACGAATAGAGATGTGGAATTAGAATATAAATAGCCGATGAATATGTATGACTGGTGGAAATGAAACAGCAAAGGGGAACAAGATAATAAATAAAAAATATCATGGGCAATATTGAAAACACGAAAGGAGGGAAAAGTATACAACAAACAGAGTGGAGCGGATAAGCCCTCGCATTCAGGCCGTATAATCTCTGTGCTCGGCCTCGGCGCGCATCAAAGCGGTGGACTCTTCACCTCAAAATGCTCGTCGTCCAACCCGGGCATCTGCTTCTTCAAGTCCTGCAGGTCCCTCAGCTCCGCCTCGAATTCCTCCTTCTCCAGCTGAGACTTCTGAAGCCTGACAGCGGGAAAAGATTAAGAAGGTTGGGAAGACGGAGATGGAGACGGTATCGCCATCGTCACATACATACATACAGTTGTGGTCAAAAGTTTACATACACTTGTAAAGAACATGTATGTCATGGCAGTCCAGAGTTTCCAATAATTTCTACAACTCTTATTTTTCTGTGATAGAGTGATTGGAGCACATACTTCTTTGTCACAAAAAACATTCATGAAGTTTGGTTATTTTATGAATTTGTTATGGGTCTACTGAAAATGTGACCAAATCTGCTGGGTCAAAAATATACATCCAGCAACATGAATGATCAATTTAGGGTGTAGAAAGATGTGTTAATCAAATGATCTTTGTGGCCTCTTCACTTCTTGTGAGTGATTCTGATTGACTGATATGACTCATTTGATACGATCATTAGACTCAGACACAAACACTACAATGGGAAAGTCAAAGGAGCTCAGCACAGATCTGAAAAAGCAGATCATTGACTTGAACAAGTCAGGAAAGTCACTTGGAGCAAATTCAAAGCAGCTACAGGTCCCGAGATCAACTGTGCAAACAATTGTTATCATTAAAGTATAAAGTGCACGGAACAGTTGTGTCACTGCCACGATCAGGAAGAAAACGCAAGCTATCACCTGCTGCTGAGAGAAAATTGGTCAGAATGGTCAAGAGTCAACCGAGAACCATCAAAAAGCAGGTCTGCAATGAATTAGAAGCTGCTGGAACACAGGTGTCAGTGTCCACAGTCAAGAGTGTTTTACATCTCCATGGGCTGAGAGGCTGCCGTGCAAGAAGGAAGCCCTCGCTCCAGAAGCGGCACCTTAAGGCTCGACTGAAGTTTGCTGCTGATCACATGGACAAAGAAAAGGCCTTCTGGAGGAAAGTTCTGTGGTCAGATGGAACAAAAATTGAGCTCTTTGGCCATAATGACCAGAAATATGTTTGGAAGAGAGAAGGTGAGGCCTTTAACCCCAAGAACACCATGCCTACCGTCAAGCATGGTGGTGGTAGTATTATGCTCTGGGCCTGTTTTTCTGCCAATGGAACTGTTGCTTTACAGAAAGTAAATGGAATAATGAAGAAGGAGGATGACCTCCAAATTCTTCAGGAGGACCCAAAATCATCAGCAGTTGGGTCTTGGGCGCAGTTGGGTGTTCCAAAAGGACAATGACCCCAAACACACATCAAAAGTGGTAAAGGAATGGCTAAATCAGGCTAGAATTAAGGTTTTAGAATGGCCTTCCCAAAGTCCTGACTTAAACCCCATCGAGAACATGTGGACAGTGCTGAAGAAACAAGTCCATGTCAGAAAGCCAACAAATTTAGCTGAACTGGAGGAGTGGTCAAAGATTCAACCAGAAGTTTGCCAGAAGCTTGTGGATGGCTACCAAAAGCGCCTAATTGAGGTGAAAATGGCCAAGGGACATGTAACCAAATATTAGCATTGCTGGATGTATATTTTTGACCCAGCAGATTTGGTCACATTTTCAGTTGACCCATAATAAATTCATAAAAGAACCAAACTTCATGAATGTTTTTTGTGACAAAGAAGTATGTGCTCCAATCACTCTATCACAGAAAAATAAGAGTTGTAGAAATTATTGGAAACTCTGGACTGCCATGACATACATGTTCTTTACAAGTGTATGTAAACTTTTGACCACAACTGTACATACAGACATACATACATACATACATACATACATACATACATACATATACACACCCAAAGGCAAGACAAGTAACTCGGGACCATGTGGTTCCAAACTATCACAACCATTCCCCTCCTGTACTTGGATTTTGGATGAGAAGAAAGAATTTGCAGCACAATTGATCTGTAGATTTGTCATAGCTACGTCACCATTAAATCTGAATTCTTACTGATCGGTCTATTTGTCATTAAAGGATAACTTCTGGACTTTTCCCATACTTTTGGGTCAAAGTCTGTTATGAGGTCAACCATTTTTTAAATTGGTCCGGCATTAAGCGAGAATGCTACAGCCGTATACTGGACCAATTTAAAAAATGATGGTCCACATTAGTCACTTAGACACAAAATCGTGGGAAAAAAGGGTTGAGTTACAATATCCTTCGCTAAGTTATCCTTTAACTCATCAATGACTATAGCATGTTGATTTGATTGAGAGGAAAGAAAAGTACAAATCGATTGAACAAAATAATAAACAAATCAATAAACAATAGTTTCCTTGAATACCACGATCAGAACAAATCATATTCTAATAGGCTGAAGCTTTTCATCACATTTTGTGAGAACTCAACAGCTCTACTCAAACCACACAGACTGTGTTTTACTCTCACATGCGACTGCTGTTCTTCCATCCAGACCTGAGGGTCAAAGGTCAAGTCAAAGTATTAAAGAGGAATAAAAAGCAACCACTAAAGTAAATAATGCTCAATCAATGCTAATCCGCTACAGATCACGGTATCATGCTATCACAGCTAGCCGGGGGGGGGGGGGACTCACTCGTGCCGGGTGTCTCGGAGCGCCTGTGCGGTGGTCTCCAGCCGGCTCTTCCACGCGTGGCCCTGCTCCCTGCAGACTTCCAACTCGTCACCCAGCAACACCATCGACGCGTTCACCCTCTGCCGCTCCGCCTCGATCTGCTCCTGGGACTGATGCGCGCGCACACACACACACACACACACACAGGAAAAGTGTCAGTTTTTTGCAATGGATATCATCAAATAGCTCAGGAGGTAGAAGGAGGTTGTCTGGTAACTGGAAAGTTGATGGTTTGATCCCGGCACCGCCTAGCCAAGTGTCAAGGTGTCACTGAGCAAGACACCTAACCCTAACTGCTCCTGACCAGCTGGGTGTTGCCTTGCATGGTTGACACCGCCGTCGGTGTATGAATGTGTGTATGAATGTGTGTATGAATGTGTGAATGTGAGGTAATATTGTAAAGCGCTTTGGATAAAGGCGCTATATAAAATGGAATCCATTTACCATTGCAACATAATTGGCTCAGCTTTAGTAATAACCGAGTACACCAACATTGCTTCCTGATTCTGAGCTATTTTGAGCAGGTTATGCCGGGGTTGTTGTGATCATTTAACAGGTTTTTAATGTCTCTCGGGTGGGAATCTCTGGGTTGGAAAAAATAAAAGCCCTAGTAGGAGTCCACCATCTGGATAGGTGGTGGTGCTCATTTAACAGGTTTTTAGTTCTCTGGTGCTACAACACGGCGAGAAGAGGTTAGACATCCAGGGAAATACATAAAGAAATAAATAAAAGCCCTCCTATTTGGAGTCTGCCATCTGGACTGCGTTAATCAGCACGAGCAACCTGGAGGTACAATTAATGAGTGAGATTGGCTTGCTTCAGTGGAGCAGCAACCAACACAGCAGGAGGGGGGGGGGGGGGGGGGGGGGGGGGGGGGTGGCGCTTACTTTGTCAACCGCAAGGTGTTGTTCACACTCAGTCTGTACTACAACCAGACTAAGGTCTTCATCAATAGAATACATAATATTCAAACGTCGGGACACAAAAAGCAGAGAGAATACGCAATAGATTGAGACGACATGACAAGGTTAACAAGACACAAATAAAATGGCGAAATATTACTCCGTCGATATGCAAAATGGCTGCCTCTTCTTCCCCAGCACGGCGTGGCAAAAATAGACTACCTGTAGCAAACTGCGACACTTTAATTCAAAGCAACGCGTTGAACAGCAGCTCCCGCCACCAGAAATATCTCCGCATAGCAACCGGTCGCTACCCTGTCTGTATTCCCCGGCACATGTTTTACGCACTTCCGGCTTTGAATACTCTATTTGAATATTCACATTCGCTGGGCTGCCAGCGTTCAAACAACACTGCAGTTTCGGGCACTGGGAGTCACTATTTGCAGACGTTTCAGGTTTTGCGGTTTTTATTGACACTACACAACCTGGAAGAGGCATGGGAGAGGCGCGCTTGGGGCGGGCGCTTAAACAAGACAAATACAAAACTATGTTGTGAATCTAGCCTCCTCTTATAATCTCATAATCTCATTTGAGTTAGCCGCTTTCGAGTTTCGACTGTAATCAGGTCGCCGTCAGGCCGTGTGGCTGGTAAAGAGAAGCCTTACATACAATATGCTAATGTCGTCTAAAAGTCCACTTAGCCTCAGACGGAGGAACAATTCAACGTGATATTAACAGAGGGAATACGGTTAGTCCCCGCCCACTTTTTTGAAAACAACTATTTGGTGTTCGACGCTCGAGTGATACTCGGCTTCAGCGGGAATTTTCAGCGTCTTGTAGGCGGGGCTTCAAATAACATAATGGCCCAGAAGGAAAAACCCTGTAGTTTCCTATGAGGCGAATGGGCCGATAGTCTTACACGTTGCACATCTTGAATTTGATACGCTGCTTTGTGTCGTATTGTATTATCTGGAACGGCCCAGGGACCGTGACGACGTATCCCGTCTCATCCGTTGCGTCCGCACGCTTCTTCTGAGGTTGTTTTTACGCCGCATCGACAAGAAGCCAGGATCTCCTGTTCCCCCTACAACAGTTTGCTCACCCTGGGGGGTCGTTACTCGTATTTACCATTCAGTCATTTGTGTAGACGCTCTTATCCGAAGCAACGTACAGTGGATTCAGATATCATTAAGGAGCAGCTTTGGGATAAAAACAGTGCATTGGTACGCGTGTCATTAAGGAGCAGCTCGGGGGATTAACAGAGTTTATATACATGTCACCGAGGGGTGGGCAGGGGGGTTAGTGTGTCTCGTTTGGTTGGGCGATATGGAGAAATTGCCTCAATATTTTGGACCAAATACATCGATATCAACATTGAGACAATATTGTAAGGGTTGGATTATTGGTGCTTTGGCAAGATTTTTGATAATAATCATCCGTAGTGTACATATAATCACCAATAGGCTTTTCACACTTTAATAAGTTAACCCAGGGTTAAAGTTAACCCTGGGTTATAATAGCCCTGGGTTAATTTATCTCACGTTTCACACTAGTTTTCTTTAACCCTGGGCTAACAATTTACCCCAGGTATTAGTGTTCAGCGTTTCACACTGTAAGCTTGTAGACCCCGGGTAAACGTTCTCATTTGCATATTTACTGGGTATCGAAAATGATTGGCCCGGCCCAGCACGTGACCTTTGTTTACGTTTTTGTCGGCTGACCTGTCAAAAATGGCGCCATCACGCAGCTGTGGATGGCGATAGTAATAGTAATTAAACACACACAAAAAAGAGCGAGAGAGCGATGAGATAGAATAAAAATGAAACTGAAGGAGAGAAGACGGTTTACTTTCTTCCGGCTCAGATGGTCAAGATTAGCCTTCACAGATGCGCGTGCGATTAGTATGTAAATGAGGTGAGGTTGCGGTCTGTGATTGGATGGATAGGCGTTGATATCGCTGTTACGTTCTAACCCCACAATCCTTTCACACTATTGTTCTTGGCACTGCATTCGGGGATAGCACCGCAAATGCGGTGGTCTGGAAAGTTTCCGCAAATGCGGAAACTGGTCTGGAAAGTTCCGAAATGACCTCACATACTGTAATGCAACCTTTACAACAAGGAAAAGACAGAACTATGGCAAGATACATCCATCCATCCATTTTCGTCCGCTTATCCGGGGTTGGGTCGCGGTGGCAGCCGGCTAAGCAGGGCCCCCCAGGCTTCCTTCTCCCCAGCCACACTCTCTAGTTCCTCCTGGGGGGTCCCGAGGCGTTCCCAGGCCAGACGAGATATGTAATCCCTCCAGCGAGTTCTGGGTCTGCCCCGGGGTCTCCTCCCAGTTGGACGTGCCCGGAAAACCTCCAAAGGGAGGCGCCCGGGGGGCATCCTAATCAGATGCCCGAACCACCTCAGCTGACTCCTTTCGATGCGGAGGAGCAGCGGCTCTACTCCGAGCTCCCTCCGGATGTCTGAGCTCCTTGTGACCATAGGTGAGGGTTGGAACGTAGATGGACCAGTAAATCGAGAGCTTCGCCTTCCGGCTCAGCTCCCTCTTCACCACAACGGACCGGTACAGCACCCGCATCACTGCAGACGCTGCACCAATCCGTCTGTCCATCTCCCGCTCCATTTTGCCCTCACTCGTGAACAAGACCCCGAGATACTTGAACTCCTTCGCTTGAGGCAGCAACTCACTCCCAACCCGGAGGGAACACTCCACCGTTTTCCGGCAGAGAACCATGGCCTCAGACTTGGAGGTGCTGACTCTCATCCCGACTGCTTCACACTCGGCTGCAAACCGCCCCAGTGCATGCTGGAGGTCACGGTCTGATGTAGCCAACAGAACCACATCATCTGCAAAGAGCAGAGATGCAATTCTGAGGTCCCCAAACCGGACACTCTCCTCACCTCGTCTGCGCCTTGAGATTCTGTCCATGAAGATAACGAACAGAACCGGTGACAAGGGGCAACCTTGGCAGAGTCCAACACCCACTTATGGCAAGATACAAATTAATATAAATAAATTAAATTATGTTCCTAAAAACTGTTTGAATTGGAATGTGTGCAGGCAGCCAGGAGGACCTATTTCTTTTAACAATGCTTTATGAACATGTTAATAAAAACTATTTAAATTGTAATGTATAACTATATATTGCCCAGCCCATTCATGGGGCTGAGGGTCGACCACACTCGTGTCTCTCTTGTGTCTCCCCCACCTGTGAGACCTGCTCCATGGTTCTCCTCAGGTTCTCCATGTCCTGGCTGTACTGCTCCCGCAGCGTCTCCAGCTCCCCGTCGTGAGACTCCACCTCCTCCTTCAGGGCCCCCTTCAGGGCCGTCAGCTCCCGCTCGCGCTGGTGCAGCGTCTCCTCCTGGCGCAGCCGCCACATAGCCGCCTCCGCCAGGTCCGCCTGCAGCGTCGCCATGTCCTGGAGAGAGAGAGAGAGAGAGAGAGAGAGAGAGAGAGAGAGAGAGAGAGAGAGAGAGAGAGAGAGAGAGAGAGAGAGAGAGAGAGAGAGAGTTATTATGGGAAACTTTTTACCTTTAAAAAAAAAAAGGCGCTGTAGGTAGGATTTAAGAGCTATAATTTGAGTGTTCTGACCAATCAGGGCCTTTCTTCTCTGATTGGTTCGGGGACTCTGCGTTGCCTGTCAATCACAGGGACGTGAATGCAGCACTGAATTTGCTCTCTACATTTACATTTACATGTCTTCACTCTTACCTACGGCAGCAAAGACAATAGTACAATAAAAACAACTGTATTAACAACAGTATACAGTATTATTAACAGCAGTACAGTAAGTAGTAGTACAAAAACGACTTGGTTTAGTGTGAAATGATTGTGGAAGTGTAGAAGAATACCCACGTGCGTCAGTAGTGTGTGTTTGTGTGTGTGTGTGTGTGTGTGTGTGTGTCTATGTAAATGATGTTGGACATTATAAAAACACGATTTGTGTGAATGGTTTCAGATGAGGTTTCTGTTTGAATAGTGGGTTGTATTGTGAGTGTGAGTGTGTGTGTGTGTGTGTGTGTGTGTGTGTGTGTCTGTGTGTGCGCAACATCTTAGCTGTGTCAGTCCTTTCTGCAGTCAGTCTGTCACATAACATTGTGCAGATGTTTGCATTTCTGCATGCATGCATTAGTGTGTGTGTGTCTGTGTGTCTGTGTGTGCCTGCATGTGTGAGTGTGTGTCCGTCTGCCTGGCTATGTGTGTGTGTGTGTGTGTGTGTGTGTGTGTGTGTGTGTGCATGAGCATCTGTGCGTGTGTGCGCACATGCTCGCTCGCCGTCAGTACCGTGTGCAGTGAGTCGCTGTGAGGGGAGCCCTCCGAAACCCTCCTCAGCTCGTCCTGCATCCCGGCCAGTTGGTCTTCCTGCTGACGCACGGTAGACTCCGCCGCCTCCCTGGCCATGCGCCCCTCTGCCAGTCTGCACACCGGGAGACAGCAGAGACAGCGGCAGCATCAGCTTAATGTCACGGCCGCGCCCCCTTATCGAGCGGATAAGTGCAGTCACTTAAATGATTGCCGGGGGATTCCGGAGTGATCCGAGAATATACTGATGTATAGATTTCGCTTAATCCTCATCATCATCATCATCATCATCATCACGTGCACGCACGCACACATACACACGGACATAAGGACGCGTGTGTGCTCACTCGTCATGGGCCTGCTTCAGCTCCGCCTTGAGTCGTTTCAGTTGCTCCTGAAGCTCCTTGGTGTCAGCCCCTCGGTACTGCGCACACACAGACACACGTGCACGCACGCACACACACACACACACACACACACATATGCACACATGCACACACAAACAAAGTGGGACAGAGAGATAGGGGAGAAAGTTAAATCATAAAGAATCTTCGACAAAACTATCCCGTCCACCAGCAGCAGATGGCTGGCTCCTGAATGTTCAACACGATATATATAACTTCATATCAACCCAAACTTTAGTCTTTGACGCCAATCGCGACTCCTACGCATCCGAAGTTTCTAAAAAAAAATAAAGTTACAAAAAGAACTTTATGGGCCCCGTCAGCATGCCCTGACATCAACAACTCTTTATAGCTAGGGTTGAGCGTTAGGCTCCAGAGCTGCCCCCCCCCCCCCCGACTGTGCTTTCAGTACCAACCTCGCTGGAAGTTCCCTGCATAGGAGAACACAAGGGATCGCAAGAGAAGGAGCAGAGGACCGTATAGGCTGGGCAGAACGCTGGGCAGAGCGTACGTAGAGAGCCCTCCTCCTACACACTCATATACTGCATATAAATATATATATATATATATAGAGAGAGAGACGAGAAGGAGACAAAGAGAGACAGAGAGAGAGCGAGAGAGAGAGGCACAGAGAGAGAGAGTCAGACAGACAGACAGACAGACAGACAGACAGACAGACAGACAGACAGAGATAGAGGCAGAGATGGGCACAAAGAGAGAGAGGGAGAGAGTGAGGCACAGAGAGAGAGACAGAGACAGACAGACAGACAGACAGACAGAGAGACAGAGAGACAGTGATGGGCACAAAGCGAGAGAGACAGACAGAGAGAGGTCCTAAGGGGGGGGGGGGGGGGGGGGGGAGACAGGGATAACAATTTCCACTTCACTTCTTATCAGCAATAGATGATGGCAAGAAGAGCCAATCGCACGCGTTCCTTCCGTGCGATTGGCTCTCGCTACAACAGCTGGCACATACAGCTCCCCCATTGCGGCGCGCGTTTCATGTTCTTCGCGTCGGAGCGAGGAGATAGCGAGTAGAGGAGCCCTCTTTTCAAATGCCATCCAGCGGCCCCGCGTCCGACCCGGGCCCTCGGTGTGAATTGCATCGGCTTTGTTCTCAAGGTCTGCACAGCGCGTCGAGTGTAGTTGTAAAACAAAACCGCACAACAAAGAAAAAAGATGGCCAAATTGAGCCATGTTCCAAACTAAGTAGGCGTCTCCGATTGGTCTGAGGGGGGTGGGGTGTAAGAATAGACGCATGCAAACAAGATAACAAACAGGAGGAACAGGTACAACGTTTACTTAAAAGGTTAAGTAAACTCCTGTTTTAGCGGGAGCACTTCCGCGGTATAAGTGTCGAGAAATATGATCTGTGCAGTCGTGACCGTCGTAGCTCTGTCCGTTTATTGGGTTCTGGGGGGTTGTCAAACATCAATACCTTTATGTATGAGTCAAGAAGAACACAGAAATGTTCACCAACCCTTTGCCGAGACCCTAACAGGACAGTTTTCAACCGAGCAGCAAAAGTGATTTTGGGCTTCACTTGCCGTTTAATGGTAATTCTAGAGAAGGACTACTGTGTTTGGGGGCAAATGATTTGATTTTTCCTCCATAATAGTCTGACTGACCTCTTTGAAAATACTCACACTTAAAGTAATAGTTTTTTCCTTGACGTGGGGTCACTTAAAAATCATCATAGTCGGAGACAACCCACGCCACACATCGTGAGCAGTAGCCAACTACCACAACACAATCCTGAGAGCCGGGCCTCAGGAATCAAAGGGGGGCTTATCACAAGAGAATCTTACCGCCCCCCCCCCGCCCCCCCCAAACCTGTAACTCCTTGCTAGATAAGATGCGCTAAGTAAGAGCTTAACTAACCCTGGCGTTAGATTTCATAAGCAACCTTGGGAAAACAAGATATCACCACTCAGTGAGCTGTAATTGAAACTCTCCTATCACCAAGACCCTGGGCTCCACACAGACGAGAGCAATGTGTGGCGGCGGCGGTGGCGCTAACAGATAAAGCTAGGACCATGCATATCTGATGCTTCACATATGTATTCAGGCAGCCTACTAGGGTGCATGTCGTTTCACAAGAAGTTGATTTATTCTCCCCTCTTTGCAAAGTCACATTGTGTGCTCATCGACTTATGTAAATTATTTGTCAAGTTTTGGATATCCAATATATGCATGTTGTTGTTTTTCTTTCTCCCACTGTTCAGAACTTTTTGGGACGGCTTTTCTTGAGGGGGAGGGGATCCACTCACCTGGCTACAGGCCGTGCCCAAGGTCACCCCTCTTCACCACACACACACACGCACCACTTGACACACTCAATACACACCGTTCACAAAAAAAAGGAAACCGTGGCAACCGGCGGGAAACACATGGCGGCCTTACCTGCGCCTCCCTCTCTCTCTGTGTGTGTGTGTGTGTGTGTGTGTGTGTGTGTGTGTGTGTGTGTGTGTGTGTGTGTGTGTGTGTGTGTGTGTGTGTGTGTGTGTGTGAGACAGGCGGTCACAGCCCCACCAGCTGGTGCCAGGTTCCAAGCACGGCTCAATTATTGATGAATATCAATGACTGCGCTTTTAACACGGCGCTCCCCGGCGCACTCAGCTTCCCTCTGCCCCTGGAGGCGCATCCGTTGCCAAGAGACAAAGTGGGGAGAACCGAGTCGCAGGCAGGCCCATTCGTTGGCCATTAAACTCTCTTGAGGGAGCGACGCAATAAGCGCTCATAAACACACGCCAAGTGCTTAAACAAAGCCGCCGTGCATTGTGGGAAGGTGAGAACTCAAGGTAATCACTTGGGTATGCTAATGTATGGAGATTTATTAGCAGGGCAGAGGAGTTACAGGTTGCAGACCTATTTTCATTTTTTTTGAAGGGCGGGATGTGTTTTAATGTGGGGTTAAAGGAGAACGTGACATAATCAGCATTCTTGTTTCATTTTGCATGCCAGGCGAGAGACCTTGAAACGTCGTTTCATGTGCTTATGAACGAGGACAGCATCGACAACAAGAAATGTAAAGCATTTAGTCATGAAACAAATACTCCACTAATGATTCCCTTTCTTGGCCGAACATAAATACTTAAAGGGGAACCGCCACGCTATTTTCGAATACAAGGGAGTACTACAACTTTGGATCATCATCCAAGAAGTACTCTCTTAGAAAAATGACAATTCCTCTTTAAAGAGCCCTTTGTTTAACCAGACAAGAAATAAACTGATTCAAGTTTTGTGGCTTTTCAGTTATTTTTCCATGTAGTGCCGGTGTTCATCCTACACATACTTCAGTATAGGCCGTTTGCTGTTGCTTTAGCATTGGCTACGACTCAAGATTCCATACCATACTCTATATGAGAGTATAGTACATTGTGGATACATGAGTGTATTGAAGTCTGATACCTTTAAAGTGCTGCTCTGGTCATAGATGAGGTTGACCTTTCTTTTGATGGACGCGTCACTCTCACTTGACCTGAGAAGTAGAAGTAAAAGAGAGAAAAGTTTTGGGGAAAATAGTTTGGAACACAGAAAACATATATCATTGTGTAAGTTTCTTCCACTTACCTGTCTTTGAGGATGTTGTATATCGCTTGTTTAACCCGCGTGTCCTCCTCACTGGACACGTCTAAGCTTCTACTCTGGTGCCTTAATGGAGCCGGTGTGTCCTTTGAACAGAGAACATGTTATGAATCTCTACAGTCTCGTTAGTGCCAGGCGAAGGGGAAACGAGTTCAAATTGCTCTCGCGACTATTTTTAATACCTACAGGCTTTTTCGGTATGGCTGGAGGAGGGGTGTCCTTGGCAACAAAGCTCTGTGACGACGCGAAGCTCGGCATGGAGGGGGCGGGTGCCGTCGCCGTGGGGACGGCGGAAGCGGTGTTAGTTCCCAGGCCAACGCTCGTGGAGCCGGATGACGCCAAAGTCTTGACGGAGGGGATGGACTGAGGCGTGGGAGCGCCGCCGTAGGGGTTGGGGGTAGCGGACACCGGGGGGGTGGAGGCGGGAGGCGGCAGGGACTCTGCGGCCTCTTTCCGGGCATCCAGACTCCTAGATCGCTGCCGCTCGTCGAACCGCAGCCGCTGCCGTGCTCCCGAGCGGCCCCTGGTCTGCGGGGCGCTCCCGGGGGTGCTGCAGTTGAACTTGCTGATCAGCTTGTTGATGGGTGCCAGCGAGTTGGTGTCTATGGCGGGAGCCGGCTCCTCCTCGGCGCCTACCGAGGAGGAGGAGGAAGAAGAAGGAGGAAGAGGAGGAGGGCCTTCTGGGAAAGACTCCAGGGGGAACTCCTGCCTGATTGTTTTGCCGCTGTGGCGCCCCAGGGATCCGGTGGAAGTGAACCCGTTCTGCCTGACCGATCGGGTCCCAGCGCCGTTCCGCTTCACGGGCTTCAGTCCCGCCTCGTTAAACTCATCGCCGCTTTCCCACTCGTCCTTTTTCCCCGAGCCGTTGACCACCATTTTGGGCAGGGTGTGAGATTTGGCGCCAGCGCCCCTCTCGCCGTCGCCCACCTGGCCTCCCGCCTGCCCGTCCCCGGGCGGTCTCTTCAGGGGACTCCGGAAGAGCTCCCCTTCTTCGTCCTCCGCCGGCGAAACAGAAGAGCTCCGCGTATTTCCGACGGGGGAAGAATAGGAGTTAGCGAACCCCGTCGGCGGCTTGGTTTGGTCCCTGCCCAGGGAGTTGTACCTGGAGGCGGGGCCGGGGCTGGGGCTTTGAGGCAGCGGCTGCGCTTTGAGCTGGACGCCATACGAGTCCCCCTTCTCGCCGTCTTTGAGCACCAGGTAGGGCTGCCCGGAGATCCCCTGGACGTGCACCGCCACGCCATACTTGTTGGAAGGGGCGGTGGCGGTGGCTGTCGCTTTGCTCTTCTCGGGGTAACCGCCGCCTGTGTCGTGCAGGTCCTTGATGAAGCGGATTTGGACGCCGTAGTCCACCAGCGGCTTCTTGTCCGTGGAGAGCGCGCTCATGTTCACTTCACTTGGTTCTCTCCGCCCGGCAGACCTGAGCAGGCGGGAGTGGGGGAGGACAGAGAGAAAGAGGGAAGGAGCCAAAGGGCCAAACATTCAAATCAGCTGACTGCAATGGAGCAAGTTAGGAGAACAGCATGGACATGCAAAGAGGAGCAAAGTGAGTCGTCACAGGGCTCACTCATTTATTTATTTATTTGTGCAGAGAAACTTCAATATACTGTATGTAGCAACAAAAGAAGGGCAAACTCTTTTCAACAAGCAGCCACAAAGGTTGCTTCGTGGGATATTCAGCAGACATTTTATTCTTCCGGTTCCTAGATTAGACCTTATTATTTTTTAAGTAAAGCCGTTTGGCAGCTCTTAACTTGTCATCACCTACGATATATTACCACACTTTGAGACACTTAACCTCGTCTAAAATTGGTCTACTTGTCTTTCCCTACCTTCATAACATGTACGGCTGAAAGGTAAACTTTCCTGTCAGGTAGACTCCAAGATGACTCAAGCACATGGGTTTCTGTGGTAAATCTTGATTCACTAGTCAAGCTTGGGCCTCATGATTATGATTTTTTTTTTTACTGTGCCTGATATTGTGATTACGATGAACAGATTATAGTTTCAATCAATAGTTTCAGTCTGTGATTCGTTAGAAGGCTCATTGCAGAGCTGTAACAGTTTGTGATTACATTTTAATGTAACAGGCGTGCAAAATGTGATGCATGTTTCTTCTTTCATGTGTTCATTTCATTCATTTATTTTCATTCACTAATTGCAACCTTTCACAATTAGCTAATTGCAGAGGCAAAACTCTCAATTTCGATCGATATGGAATAAATGCTGCAGCCCAAATTCAAGCCTAATTATTTCCCCCACAACAGGTATTGTATTTCATAGCAGATATGCTGCTGGGGCACCAAGAATGCTTTTCTTTGTGTGCGTTCGGTCCTATTTTTTTCCCAGACAGTGGGTCAAGTGAGGAAGGAAGAACAAGGTGTGTGTGTGTGTGTGTGTGTGTGTGTGTGTGTGTGTGTGTTGTGTGTGTGTGTGTGTGTGTGTGTGTGTGTGTGTGTGTAGTAAGGGAGAGAGAGAGCGAGTTTGAGAAAAAGATAAAAGAATCACAGAAAATGGAGACATCTCCAGAAACCGGGAGTAGCTTTGTGAGCCTTGCTTCCAACTCATGTTCACAACACTTGTGGGAGGGACTGGTTCCGCATCTCGCCACACAACAATGTGACAGTGAAAACACTGTGGTTTTGTCGGTGTTTTGAGTGGTGTCATTGACAGACAATACAAGGTTGATAGAGTGGCAGATAAGAGCGCAGATCAAACTCAATTGTTAGCACTAACAACAATTTGTCGAGGGCCTGGGGGTTCACATAGACAATAAAATGGACTGGTCTAAAACACAGAGGCCCTGTATAAGAAAGGTCAGAGTCGCCTGTATTTCCGACGGAGACTCAGATCTTTCAACGTCTGCAGGACCATGCTGCAGATGTTCTATCACTCGGTGGTGGCCAGCGTCATCTTGAAGGCAGCCGACGCTAACAGACTCAATAAGCTCATCAGGAAAGCGGGTTCTGTCCTGGGAGTGGAATTGGAGTCTTTGGTGGAGGTCTCGGAGAGGAGGATGCTGAGTAAACTACTCAGTATTATGGACAACGCCTCCCATCCCCTGCACGCCACACTGGTGTCACACCAGAGCACCTTCAGCCGTAGACTGAGATTACCGAGGTGCACCACAGAACGCCACAGGAGGTCCTTTCTGCCTGTGGCCATCAAACTCTATAACTCCTCCCTATAACTCCCCCTACAAGACAATGAACACAGCAATATAATGTGCAATATTATCTCTCTACATCATGTGCAATTTCCCCAGTTTTACATGCAATATAACGTAATGTGAAATACTTTATCATGTGCTATATTATTATTATTATTATCCTTCTGTCTAAATACTATCTATAACACTATAACACTACCTCTCATCTCCGCTCATCATCACGTGCAATATTCTCATCATCATGTGCAATATTCTTAATTCTTAATGTCATGTCCAACTATATTTCACTTCAATCATGCCAAATTGTTTTTGCCGTCGAATATCTTATCATGCCTTCATACTTGTATATTTTAACTGTAAATCTGTAAATCTTTAGTTTATTTTTATCATTCTGTTTTATACTGTATCGCTTTAGCTTATTTTTTATCATTCTGTTTTATACTGTATCGCTATGTAACCTGGCACAAGAATTTCCTTCGGATAAATGAAGTTGTATTCTATTCTATTCTAACAACCTTGCTCCGACATAGGGGACCCGATTTAACACGTTTCTTGAAAACGCAAAAACAAACAGGATCAGTGCGTTTTCTTCTGTGCTCCAAAACACGCCGTTATATTATCACGCTGGCAGGGCACCGCCAGCCCTGGTCTGAACCGCATCAGCAGCTCCGAGCTGCCCTAGTTTTTTTATGAGTCCTGGTTGACAAGGAGCACACGGAACCGTGCAAAGGTGGATACTCCGGCTTTTGTCCAGGACCCGTGGAGCATTAAACACTAGGGGCTATGTTAGGAATGCCCCCTGGCAGCCCACCCCCTCCACCCCACCCAGACGCCCCCTGTCCTTGCCCGCCACAAAATGTCCCCGTCGGTCTCCAGACATCAGAAGAGGCTAACTGGGGAGGACAGCGTTTACTTTGAGCTGAGCAAGTATGCACACACATTATAGCAGGGCTGTGCACACACGGGGGGGAGACGTGAGTGTACACACACACACACACACACACACACACACACACACACACACACACACACACACACACACACACACACACACACACACACACACACACACACACACACACACACACACACACAACACACACAATGGTAACTGGCTGGTAATTACTCTAATGGTCTAATAGGCATCGAAAAACTGGTTTAACGGTTTCAATGTAGTCAACAATCAAGAAATTCCCTTGCAGAATCCATCATTACCTTCATTTTTGATCGAAGCACCACGTATATAATATATTTTCAATGCAATACTAAAATGAGTAAGAACTGCACCACAATCCTATGGGAACTGACCGTGTGTTTGACAGGAAGAGATTAACATTAAACAGTAACTAGCCTTAACAGACTGCTGATTACAGTGTTACCATGAGAATTCGTCATTTCAGTGCTGCCCTTATCGCTGGCATGTAAACACTCCTGCCAGGACGGAATGTCCAACATTCTCTTCAACGCCATCATCAACTACTTGATGGTGCTTTTGATTGTGATTATGAATGCATTCAAGATAAGGCCTGAGGTATGAGGGCAAAGCTGTCCAACCAGAGAAGTGGACCGGTGAGTCCTGTTGACTAAACACATGCTTTAGAGGAGTGTAGGACAGCGCCAAGGAGGATGAGAGTTCAAAACGAGTCAAAGGCTTGTTCGTGGACCTATACTAAAGAAACATGACTCAATCCGGATGCACTCCCTTTAAACGACACCATTTAAAACTCTTTAGAACCAGACAAAGGGTTTAATACGAAACCCCCTGAACAAGCCAGCATTGTAGGCTAATGTTAGTCAGCAGCACAGCGCCGATAACCAAGTGGACCCCCCCCGATGGCCCCCCTACAAACATCAGCATCACAGGGGGAATTCCAATGGGACTCGGTGGACGCAGCTCAGGTGGCAGAGTTGCACCGCTCAGGTTAAAGTAGCCTATTGCTTGAGCAAACACAAGCTACCGACACCACGGCCTGTGAAGCCGTACACTTAGGTGCAGCTGAAACGGCGGCGGTGGCGGCTTGTGTGTGTGTGTGTGTGTGTGTGTGTGTGTGTGTGTGTGTGTCGTCGTCCCCCCCCCGTGACTATTAGCTCACCTAGCCCTCTTGACACAAGGCACAGCCCTGTGGAGTGGAGGAACACAGGAATGCCACCGAACAAGACTGTGACCATTGTTGCGCTTCCGTTTCACTCTGTCTACACCCTCCTGTCACTCTCTGTCATTAGCTTGTCCCCCAGTCATTAGATTCCTAGCGTTTTCAAATGTAAATCGCTTTCAGGGAAATGTAACGTGAGACAGGTATAGGTCTATCCTGTCCAGGTGTTTGCTTGTTTGTTTGGTCAACAAATAATGTATTGGTTGTCATTTTGATCAGATTAATTGCAGTAGCATTCAGTCATTGTATTGTCAAGTCAGACTACAAGCATGTACATTATTTGCATTTTTTTTTTGATTTTACTGGAACAAATGACGGTCATAAAATCATTGAATTGACATTGAGAGAAAACATAATTGACATGAAACACTAGACGTGACTGAGCCTAAGCAAGCATTTGGGGCATAAAAGCAACAAAGACTTGGAAAATATGACCCCTCAAGAGTGACCTGTTTAGACCCAAGCCTTGATCTGTTGTTTAAGGTTTAATACACAAATAAGATGTTGTATATATATATATATATATATATATAATTATTATGATATCTTATGAACAGATACGATTCCGAAACGAATCATGTCTCCCTATGCTCTAAGGATGTTCAACATCTCAAGCTTTAAGTTGACGGACAGGTGCATCATATACATTATATACATGACGCCAATAGGCCACAGTATAACGCCCAAGTGCATTATTAATAAGGATAAAGATCTTTCTTGTTTTGCTCGATGGTGAACGTGTATTCTGCCTTGAATCTAACGAGATGTGGTTTGAACAGGAGAGAGAACAGGAAGCAGCACATGGAGCAGCGGCGGTGGCTCCGGAGTGAAGTCATTGCGTCACACCCACCGAGCAGGTCAGTCGGTATCGCTTGTGGATCGAAACCGACTTGTTTTACACACACACACACACACACACACAGGGACAATACGATCCCGAACCCGCACAGAAACCACGGAGGGGGTGGCGGGGGGGGAGGGGGGGAGATGCCGCACCATCCACCTGCTGGAGATGTGTCCTATTTGCAGCCGGAGACCTCCACTCACATCCTCTTTACTGTCACATCCAACGACTAGGCGACGGGGGATAACATTTGACTGTGAACGCCGCTGCATCCCGACCGTGATGACATACGGCGAAGAGACAAAGGGGCGGTGACGCGCTGCCGATGATCGGGACTACAGGAAGAGCCCAGCCGAAGTAAAAAAAAAAAAAAAGGTGACCACAGCCGACGCAGCGATCATACAAATACAGTGATGACAACAAAAAATAACAAACCACAGGTGTTCCCGTCGCTTGTCCAAATGGCGCAATGAACGATAAAACAATAAACGAATAAACGCAGGCGGCGAGAATGACAGAGACGGCGTCCACAAGGTTACAGGTAATGTATACACGGCGAGCCTCCTGAATAGACCCTCGGAGTCTCGTCCCATTTTGGGGGCTCCGCCGCCCAACAGAGCAAACAAACGTAGACTAATACGAGACTAACAGCTGCTGTTCAGCCACCCCCCGACGTGTAGACTGTACTGCCACACCTGCAAGGTTAAATAAAGTCAGACGACAACACCATTCTCCCCGTCTCGGAGTGGTCAGCATCGCGGTAGTTTTTTTTTTTTTTTTTTTAGAAGGGGAAGAGAGACGTACCTACTTCAGTGGAGAGCCGGG
The DNA here is from genome assembly GCA_002895965.2 of Coryphaenoides rupestris. Lineage (NCBI taxonomy): Eukaryota > Metazoa > Chordata > Actinopteri > Gadiformes > Macrouridae > Coryphaenoides > Coryphaenoides rupestris. The sequence goes on along the minus strand of PIJE02000565.1, from coordinate 272,220 downwards.
AACACTTCCCCGTGTAAACAGTGCAACAACCTGTTGCCCGCACGTCGGCTCCGCGTCGTCCCGCCTCAGCGCCACGCCCATTGGGTGGACTGCACGCTGGGACCACGCCCACTGCGAGCTTTCCACTCTTGTCACCGTCAGCCCCATCACCATCGTCATCGTCATATTGGAGAAGTCATGGACAATTGATTCACACCTGATTTGTCATTATTTATCCTTTAACAGCCAGATAAATGGCCATTATATGCATTCTTGCGCATTCATTTGGGAACATTCAATTTCACCTGAAACCATGAAAGTGTTTTATAAGGCACATTTTTACCATTGAGTGCTTTGGTTTACCATTATAGCACGCCAACCGTAATGGGCGCTGGCAAATGCTCTTATTTTGCAGATTCATGTGAATAGGCTAATCGCAATCTTATCCATGTGTACGCACGACAATAGTGAAATAAGATGTGAAAACCTCTTTTAGCAGGTCCGCAAGACCACATTTTAATACAATTAGCAACCAATGAAAAATAAAACAGACATGGACAAGTAAAAAAACAAGTCTTTACTTCAGAGTTCAGTACCTTTCTTCCCTTCCCCAACTCATAACGTTCACCGAGTTCCCCCTTGGTTCCACCAAAGGCCGGCAGAGGAGAGCACATCACACAGCACAGATACCAGTACAAAACAATGGGAACAACTGAAAACAAGGCAACTTGGACATCGAATGAAGAAAGAACAGAGAAAAAAAGAGGCAGAAATTTACAAACATCGTCTACTGTGCCAGCAAAAAAAAAAAGAAAAATGGATACCTTTCACCTGTTAGTTATTTGGTCTACTTCAAGGCCCCTAGCAGAGACCAGCACTTAACATAAAATGGCAAGTTACTGCATTGGTTGACATGCAACTCAAATAAAGAAATGATATAATGCACATCTGATATAACACGATGCCACTACTTTCTATGCCAACACAACCCAAAAAGCACTGATTTCACAATTAATGTGTAGTCTGGATTCATATTAAAAAAAAAATCCTAACGGTTGACTCGATGTATAATAAAAACAATATCATCGGGGTTAAAGATGCCCTCATCTTTGTTCAACACTAGTCTCTCCAATTTTTTAATGGACAGGCACATAATCCAGGCGTATCTTCTGTGCTGACGTTAACATTGGAAATGGCAGTTATGCTCTGGATCTGAACAACGGGTTAAAGTCTGGTCTCCTTTGGATTAAATCAGCACTTGGTCAAGTGACACATGAGGGCAAGTGGAAGATGTTTTATTGTCTGGCTTCGGTGAGCACCGGACACATGATTGAGCTACCGGTTAAATGTGCACGCTATATTTCAGATGAATTATCCTACGTTCATTGGACTGTATTCCAGTCGCCAGATGTTCCCAGCGGCTGTTGAGGGAAAACTAATTTGATGACAGTAGTTTCTGATGAGAAGAAGGATGCGTCAAACACCAGGTACTGGCTGAAGACCTTTTCAGTTGTCAAACGCTCTTATAATTACCTTTATTTGTGAAAATTGTGTACGAGCATATCGTGTTGAAATCCCAGAGCTAGGCGGACAGTGTGTGAACGCGTGGCCGTTTTCATCTGCCTCACCGTTTAGAATGCAAAGACTGCAACTACCGTCACCCGGGCTGAGTCGGCCTCTTGTCAGTACAGGAGCTTCTTCACCAGTCAGTCTCAAAGTATGCGAGGTAGTGTGTTGGTGTCAGTGCTATGCTGGTTGGCAGACATCTAAAAAGTATTGTGGGTCTTTTGACATTCACTGCATGGTTTGACTTTCTGGGGGGGGGGGCAAGGGTAGCGCGGGTAATTGCCTAGGGTCACTAAAAGTGCTATATATGGATAAGCAACGATGTGAACAAATTATTATTATTTTTTTGTGTATCAAGCAAGTAAAGGGTCTAGTGAAGAGAAGGTTCAGCACATTCAACCCATATGTTAGACGGCATCGAGTTCAAGCAAACACTGTCTCTTTGCCTCGCCGACCGTCGTTCCTGTACAACGTCTCCTCTCTCTCTCGTTTGTCCCTACCCCTCGTTCGCCGCCACCAGCTGGCCCAGGCCCTGGCGGACGTACACGGCCTGAATCTCCTTGGTCTTGAGGCAGAAGTCACAAGCCCACACGGCGGAGCTCTCGCGGGTCAGCAGCCCATAGGCCGGTTCCGTCAGGCCCGTGCAGTCCCGGTGAAACCAGCGCTGGCACGACGCCTCGCACAAGATGGCGTCCTGGTCGTCGTGCACCTCTGCCAGGCAGAAGCCACACGGGAACACCATGCCGGGGCCTCCCAGCTTGCCGGGCCCGGAGCCTGGACCGGTGGAAGGCGGTGCTGGCCCGGAGGGCAGGGGAGACTGGGTGTTGGGGGTGGAGGTGGAGTTGGAAGGCGGGTTGGGGTTGCTGCCCGGGGTGTTGCCTCCGTTGTTGGTCATGTTGTTTTGGGCCGAGTTGGGGGGCGCGTTGGGCATTTGACCCCCAGGTCCTGGAGTGTTGTTTTGTTGCATGTAAGGGCTGGATCCTGGGCCGGAGTTCGGTGGAGTAGACTGTGGCTGCTGCTGCTGCTGCTGCTGCTGCTGCTGCTGCTGCTGCTGGGCGTTGTTAGAGTTAGCGTTGGGATTATTGGACTGCAGCTGATTGGGTGGCGGATGCTGGGGCTGGCCTGAGCCATTGAGAGGACCGGTGGGTGAGGAGTTGGGATTAGGCTGGGAGGAAGCAGAGGGAGGCTGGCCGGGCGTGTTGGGGTTGGGCTGTGGGACATCCGGGTGGCCAGGAAAGCCTCCCCCAGGCTGTGGCGGACCAGAGTTCGGGAGAGGCCCGGCTGTCGTGTTGTTAGGAGGGGGCCCGCCGGGGTTTAGGTTGGGCGGTTGCTGCTGCTGCGGGCCGGGTTGAGGACCTCCTCCAAAGTTCTTGCCCTCCTCGTTTCCTGGTCCTGGAGGACTTGGACCAGGGTACGGGCCATCTTGTGAGGGAGGGAACTGTCCTTGTGGGGGCATACCAGGCAGCCCTCCCACCATGGCTCCTCCGGGGCCACCACCCATGCCAGTCATCATGTTCATTCCAGGAGGCATCCCCCCCATTGGGTTCATGGGGCCGTGCGGGGGTCCCCTTGGCCCTCCGCCACCCGGCAAAGGTGGACTGTTGAAGGGGTGTCCTCCCGGGCCATGCTGCTGCTGCGGGGGCATGCCAAACCGAGGATGGGGGGGTCCCCCTCCGCCTGGCCCACCCATTCCTCCTGGAGACAGAATGGGGTTGAAACCTGGCCCTGGGTGCATGGGTGGACTAAAGTTGGGGGGCATATTGAATTGGGATGGGCCACCTGGCGGAAATCCACCACCTCCCGCACCTCCCCCGCCACCGCCTCCTCCGAAGCCAGGCATCCCTCCGAAGCTCAGTTGGTGATGAGGTCCGGCGTTGGACGGAGGGCCGAACGGTGGCCGCCGTCCAGGCTGCCCGCCACCTGGTCCACCCGGCCCCCCCATGAAGGCCATTCCTCCACCCATCCTGCCGCCATACCCACCACCTCCTGGTGCCCCTGAGCTGGGCAGAAAGGGAGAGCCGCCCGGAGCGCCTGTACCGCTGGGTCGAGATGGCGGACCAAAATCATCGTCGAATGGGTTGGAGGCCACCAGGTGGTCCACCATAGGGGTGGGAGGCGGGGCGAACTCAGACAGGTGGGAAAACCCAGCCGCCTACAGGGGTAAGAAAAGGATATGTTAACACAAGATAAAGGCGCTTTGTCAGCATGATTTGGAGGCAAAACCAAATCGGTGATCTGAATCGTACATACACACCAAACTAACATTAGACATGCAGACATGTAGCGTCAGGGCGATACTTGCCTGAGTATTGGATTTCCGCTTCTTTTTCTCCGGGCTCTTCATCTGTGAAGCTGAAATTGAGAATATGAATGGAACGCGGTAATTGGGAATACCGTCAGCAGCAGCCACAAACAGCTGCCTCAGCAGGTAGATTAAATGTAATCTACCTGTTCAACCAATAATCTGCACACACCACATTTTAATTGGCCAATACCCCTTAGTGACAGAGTAGAGCAGCTTTAGACCTAGGGGGCCTCTCATCAGTCCACATGTTGAGATGGATTCAATGATGGGACATAGACTGGCATGAGAACAAGATGTTGAACATCCAGGCGAAATCACCACAGAGGTTATGACTCCGCAAATGACCCAGTCAGACCAAAATGACCCAGGCGAGGTAGGGAGAGACCGAAAACAGAGGCAGGAGGAGGCAAGATCAATGAGGGGAGACAGGAGAAGACGAAGACATGAAAACGAGGATACAAAGTTTACACTGATAGCAGGAAAGACATGGCCCCCAGTATCACAGATCCACTGTTAGAAAAACAGCCACCACCGGGAGACAGTCGTGAAGTTTAGAAATGGGGAGGCAATTGGGGATTTGGGGAAGAGCACCAGACAGTGCAGCCCCCTTTTCAGCGCAGTAATGGATGGTTCCGATCTGATTGGGAGATGGGTGAAATTTATGCCTACCTTTGCCTCGTTTTCCTTGACCTTGTCCCGCCAGTAGTCTCCCCGATTCGGTAGCCATTAGCTAATAAGAGTGTGGGTGATTTTGCATATCACCCCTCATGTGCAAGAAAAAAGGTACAAACGACGGTAGCTCTAGTCTTGGCGGCTATAGCCGGGCAGGTATCGGCCTTCGCGGCGATCGCTTTTTGCTTTCAATGAGACCGTATATATATATATATGTATATATATATTATTATTATTTTTTTGTACACCGTATTACCTCGCCGGCCCGCAAAGCTGCTTTCCAGATCTTTCGCCACGCTGTCTGTCACGCCGGGATTTGGTCAACAACAAATTGCAACAAAAAAACCCCCAAAGTAGACCAGCTCTATAAAGCGGATAAATCGGAGTAGACACACACACAGGACAGGACAGGCTGTGCTGTGTTGTGACGATGGACTGATGGGTTGATCGCTACCTGGCTGCTTCGTCAGTGCATTGTAAGTCGCAGAAACCCCCTCCTCGCGTTCTGTTCTGAGATGATTACTAACAGATGTGAGGCTGCTGGACTAGAGAGCCGACGCTCGGCTACAGCTAACCAGCTAGCCTCAGCTCAGCTTACCAGCTAGCCACAGCTCGGCTCACCAGCTAGCCACGCTATCCCGATTCACGCTAACCGCGGCGTGTCAGTTGTTACTCCAAGAACCAGGAGGCGTGAATTAAATAAACTATCACGACCAGTGTTACTCATGGTAAAAAAAAAACAATCGGAATACGGTGTTTGCTATGCTATGCTGTGCTATGCTAACGTTAGCCTGCGAGCCAACGTTAGCATGCTAGCGACGCTAACGGCTAGCCAGCTTGCAGTCTCCTAAGAAGCAGACTGTACCCTTCTTCTCCGTTGCTCTGCTCTCCTTTAAAATGAAACGCTCTGGTGAGTCATTGCAGGTGAACCGGTCCCCACATATAGTGTGTGTGTTTGCCGCTTCCTTCCACCACTTATCTATTTATTCGCTTAAAAACGCAAATTTTGCCATAATAATAATGATGATGATGGCCTTTCGCCACCGGACAAAGAGGGACAGGCAAAGGTACTGCACACCACGGAACATTACACCTTTGGGTAAAAATGGGGGTGTCGCTAAACATTATCGGTGTGTGCAAATGTTTTAAAACCAAAGTTTAAAAACCGACGTTATTACCGTCGTGTTATTAATGTGGCAGAGAGACGTCACTGAGTTGTGTGTCTTGGATACAATAGTATCGCCATATGTACTAATAGTGTGTACCCTGGGTCCCTGTCATCTGCATATGTGGCACAGCCCGGACCGAACCACTTTGAAACTAAACGTTTTGGAATAAGTCCTAATAGGATGAATTAGCGCCGCTGCTCATCTGACTGCAGACAGCGCCAATTAAACACAAGGCTCACTTCAAGGATAATCTTATGTTGGGGTTTTTTTGTGTGTGTAAATTATCCGTTTAAAATGTGAATGTATACTTGCATGGTTTGTAAGGCGGCGGTGATTGGATGATGGGGCCGCTAAACTTTGAAAATAAACTACAGGTGTTCTACGAATGGGCGTACTGTTTGGACTTGGATTATTTACAGAGAGTGTGCATAATATAGTTTAATTCGCATTTTATTTGAACCTTTATTTGCTGCTGTGATTTTTCAGACGGCACCATAGAATGAAATTCCCCAACCCCCAACCCCCCCCCCCCCCCCCCCCTCTCCCGTCACACACCCCTCACACACACACAACACACACCTTCTCACTCACCCATCCACACTGCCGAGTCCTCGCACGTCTGAACACATGCAGGAGGTTTGGCGCGACAGTGGCACGGCGTGACCCGGTGAAGCAGACAGCGGTGGGATGGGAGCGCACAGCAGGAGCGAGAAGGACCCGCGGGTGTTCGGAGTCGCTCTGCTCAAGAGGCATCTGTTCGTTCAACGGGAATAAATACTGAAACCTACAAATGGGATAAAGCAAGAAAAAAAATATATATATAGCCTGTGCCGATCTACTTTATTTTCTTTTTTTTATAAATACATTTATTTTTTAGGATAGGCTTGCTTGACATTTTACAGTAGGGATATTGGCCCAGGAGCCCATGATTGACACTTTTTTTTTGTATTGGCCAAGGCAATCGTGGCATATCATTTTAAACATCCATCATCACACGACTTGGTGAGGTAGGCCTACACCGTCAGACTTCTTGGTGCGACCCCTCGCCGTTTAATTTATTGAGTTGAAATGGCAAAGTGGTTCAAAGAATTCCCCATCAATCTGAAGAACGCCGGTGCCGACAGGACCAGAGGCAAGCTGGGGATGGTGGCCAGCATCGGCACCAAGGCGGTCAAAGGTCAGAGCGGCAAGAACCCGTCGGCGGCCAACAACAACGGCGTGGGCTCTCTGTTGTCGGGCGCCAGAAATCGGAAGAATTCAGCGGTCGACCGTGAGGGCAGGACCGAGAGAAACGGGGATGCGAAGGTCTGGGACAGTCTTCTACCTGGGAAAAGTCGGAAAAATTCAAAAGCCGAGTGTGTCACCGAGGGGCAACAGCAGCGAACACCGAAAAGCTCCAGTTCGGCAAACGCGTACATCAGTCGTCTGATCAGAGTGGACAAACAGGACAAAAGCCCCAACTTCAACATCACCAATCAAGTGGTACCCGAGAAACCCCAAGCACAGCACAAAACAGAAACGGTAAGTGCTCATAACCAACTGGACTTGATCATCATCATGGGACTATCAGCCCAATTTAAAAACTAGTAATTGTATATTTATGGCGTATTCACATTCACACCATCATAGCCTACTATCTGATATTATGTTGATCTCCTGTGTATTGATTTGCACTGTCTAGTGCTCCATCGTGATTCTGTAACTCATGATGAGGTTATTATGTTTACAGAGACTCAATCTCAGGTTTAAAAATTGATATCACTTCAGTTCCTCTTTCCCTTTTGCCCCCCCCCCCCCCCCCACACACACACACACACCCCTATCCATTCCCCCCTGCTGATCTCTTCTGTTGTCTTTGAATATTTCCCTTCTCCACCCATCCCCCCCCCCCCCCCCCCCCCCCCCCCCCCCCCCCCCCCCAGCCTGCACCCTCTTCCCCATTCCCTCTTCCCCTCCACCTCATCCCTATCTCATTCTTTCACCCCCCCGCCCACCATCAACATGTTTAAAAAAAAGCCATTGTGCATGATTTGACACTCAGGTGTTAACCCAGGCGCCCCCCAGGTGGATAGAGGGAAGCCAAGGAGATGACTGGAGATGGAAATTGGGAAGAGGGGGAGAGGAGAGACAATAGTTAGAGGGTTACAGCATTTCATGTTTTAAAAAAATGGTAATTTCCCCCCCACTGGATGAGGCTAATCAACGTACACAGGTTAAACCCGCCATCACCATACACACACACACACACACGCACACACACTCTAAGAGAGTGCGGACATGCCAGCGTTCATCACCTGCTCTGGATGGTAACGTCTTGACAACTCTCCAAATAAACCGATTTTGTCATCCACCTGTGTCCTGCCAGTCTGAACAGCCACCTCGATGCTGTGCGCCAGGGTCCCCTCCTGCTACAGGATGCTTCGTCATTCATAGCCCTACACCATTTATGGCCTATATATGGTGGTCATCTCGCAAGAAAAAGCACACAGTGGCCTACAACAGCGCAGATATGGCAGAACCGTTTGACATGCAATGCGTGAGGCAAGCCGTAAGAGACTGTATCTTCTTGGCAAACATTAGTAGCCATCATAAAAGAGAGCAGGCCCTTTCCCGCCGGGAGTGGGCTATGGAGCCGCAGGACAACAGACATATACAATAGAGCCACTCTGGGTTTATTGTCGTACCCAGCTGGTGCTTATCTGACCATTGTTCTACCTCTGCGGAAAGCATCCTTTTAAAAAGTTCTGTCAACAGCAACCAAACCCACACACCCACCCTATATAGTAATAAATAGAAAACAAGTCCCATGACAACAAGGGTTGTTGGTTGCTATTAATCATTCTGGGAGAAGAAACCTCAAGCAAACTTCTTTTTAGAAAACATTTGTTCTTTAATTACTTAAAAACTAGCCTCACAGCGCGTCAAACCGAACAAGAGGCACAAGATGAGATTAAATGAGATGACGCTGGGCTGTGTGTTTCTGTCCAAGGTGGCGATCCTGGAGGACTACGCGGACCCCTTCGATGCCCAGAAGAAGAGGGAGGCGGAGCGGGCGGGAGAGAACGACGGCTACATGGAGCCGTACGACGCTCAGCAGATGATCACCGGTAAGAGACCAGGAGGGCGACACGGAGAAGAAACCGGGGACATCTCTTTTTTTTGGTGGTGGGTGGGTGGGTGGGGGGGGGGGGGGTGTTATTGGACAGGGCTGCCTGCTATTGGATTCACGTTTATTACACCCCCAGAGTAGTAGTTGGCCTTTTAGCACATGGATGATGTGAATTTCCTTTTTCTCTCTGGATGACAAAGCGTCAGCTGAGCCAAAGGGCTTCGTATGTGAACCCTCTGTCTGTGCGTCTCCGGGGTTAGCCACGGTGCAGCACCGGGCCTGGGGGACAATGGGCGCAGTTTCCTGTTTCTACTTCCTCTTTCCTGTCTCTGTTTCCTGGTGCTATTCTCCCGAAAGGAAGTTGGCCCCTCAGCCACAGTTCCTCCCCTCGGATATACTGACCCTCCTCCCCCCCCCCCCCTCCCTCTTTCCCTCCCTCCCTCCCTCCCTCTGCATTAGCCCGTCTGAGCGTTTGGCTAAACTTCCCACCATCCAGAAAGACCACTGGTCTCCGTCCAATTTGCACGCTCTCTTGATCTCTGACTCCGTCACTCTATTGTTTTATCCGCCCCAACAATAGGCTAGGCTAGTCAGTCTCATGTGAGTCTGTCTCGCTTTATCTCGCTTATCCTGCTTCCAGGGTTGCTTGGGAAAGCCAAGTGTTTCGGATGTGACCAACTCACTTAATGCAGCTTGTCATTGTAAACCATCGTCATTGTGAACGATTGCCATGACTCATCGGTTTGTGCTCTGACAATATAATTAGCCAATTCCCATGATTAATGTCCCTCCTATTGTTATTGTCTTTTATTTAGCGACCTATGAAAGCCTCTAATATATTAACCACAATTCACTTAAATATCTTAGAGCCAGGTAACAGGTAAACGATCCCGGTGTAGTATATATTTAGGTTTTACTTAGTTCTTTAGTGAGATTTTGTTTTTTTACACTCAATGAAATGTATTTGCAGAGATTCGTCGACGGGGGTCCAAGGACCTGCTCAAGGTGTGTGTCCTGTCTGACTTGGAGGAGGGGCCGCCGGAGGAGACCCCGCCTGCCTCCCCACAGCAAATCTACGACGTGCCATACGAGGGCGGGGTCGGTGGAGGAGGTGGTGTTGTTATTGTGGGTGGTGGTGGTGGAGAAGGTCAGAAGAGTCCAGTGAGACGGCCGGAGCAGGACCCCCGGCCCTCCACGGAGTACGAGTTGCCATGGGAATGGAAAAAAGAGCAAATCGTCAAAACTCTGTCAGGTATGCTGCTCGACTGAACGCTAGAGCTCAGTGTTCCTGTTGGGGAACATTCATATCTTTGTTGTTGTTGTTGTTGTTGTATTAGATCATGTATGACACACAATGGACATATTAGATACATGGACATACATTTAATGTTCATAAAAATATATGAAATATGTAATGACACTCCATTGCATTTAAAAAAAGATACTTTAAATTAATTTATTAGTATTTTGTATTGTTTTTGAAATCTGTATAAGGAAGTACAGTTGAGGCGGGCCTATATTGTAAACTGTGTCTCACATGCATCCACGTCCCCACCTTCTTCTTCATCTTCAGCACAGTTTGACAGCGCGGGGCACCCTCTGCTGGACAGAGAGGAACCCTGCAGGCACCACCACACGCTCACCAGGCAGCCCCAGCACCCTCCGGCCCCCCTACCCCTGCAGCATCACGCCAAGCAGAAGAGCTGGACTCAGAAGATCCTGCGGTCCTCCCCGACCCTGTCCACCCCCTCCCCTGCCCTGCCCCCCAGCCCAGGGAGCCCCGACACGGAGAGCTGCCCCGTGGACCCGGCGCTGCCCCTGGAGAAGCAGAGGTGGGTGGTGTTGTGTTTCGTCTCTGGGAGGCGGAGGGGGGCGGATTCTTTCATCGGCGGTGCCCATTGGTGGCGCGTAGAAGATGCACCGAATCAACAGCCAATAGTGTAATTGTCAGGCAGTCCGACCACGTAGCAATTTTTTCCTACTGCCGGAATTGTCTACTGTCAATTGCCAATTTGTCTGCTTTGATTATTCTCAGCCTCACTTGTCACTTTGGGTCACTTTACTTAATGACTTTGTTTAAAGTGATTGATATTGAAAAAGGAAAGAAGGAAAGAAAGAAAAATTAAGAAAGAAAGAAAGGAACATTGTTTGTAATATGATTTTAGTCTTGTAGAACTTTGGACTGAAAGCCAGTGACTATTGTACATGTAAGCACATTAATACAGTAATATTAATAAGAGGTAATAATGCGTGTATGTCCTCCCTGTCCCAGCTGGTACCATGGCTGTGTCAGCCGCCAGGAGGCAGAGTTTGAGCTGCAGTCCTGTAAGGAGGCCAGCTTCTTGGTCAGGAACAGCGAATCAGGAACCAGCAAGTACTCTATCGCCCTCAAGTGAGTGCACGGTGCCATTGCATTTCATTTGTCTCTTGGGATCAATTATAAACGTTAGACCTGTAAAGTTGTCAAAAAGGAATCATTTTCATAATGTTTTCATAAGCTGTATATTTATTGAAAGCAAGTTTCTTGAATGTACAGTATAGTATAATTTTACTACTACTACTACTATGACTAATAGTACTGCAACTGCTACTATAATAATGCAAATAATAGTTATTAGAATAATAACAATAATTATGATTTGTAATAATAATAATTATAATAATAATTAATATACAATATGAACAATACATTTTTAAAAATAATATCAACATTTCCATTAATTAACTTCAACGTATACTTGCAGACGGAAATGAAAATGAAGCCTGTATGTTCTACTCTGTGTTTTTGTATGTGTATGTGTGTGTGTGCGTGGGTGCATGCCTGCGTGTGTGCGTACATGCGTGCTTGTTTATATGTGTGTCACGTGCAGGACCAGCCAGGGGTGCGTTCACATCATTGTAGCGCAGACCAAGGAGAGCGGCTACACGCTGGACCAGAGCCGCTGCGTGTTCCCCAGCATCCCAGAGGTGGTGCACCACTACTGCACCCAGCGACTGCCCTTCAACGACGCCGAGCACATGAGCCTCCGGCACCCTGTGCCCCGCGCACACTGACCCAACTCCCCCCCCCCACCCCTCTGCCCCGCCACCGTGGACGCAACAAGCGCACCTCTCGATTAGTAGGTCAAACAAACAAATAATAAATAAACCAACAAGTTTGTTGATGGCCTACAAGAATAGACAGAGACTTTACACAGACAGAGGCGTGGTCGTAAGACAAACACAGGTGTCCTTCATAACACTAATTATGGGTCTGCTCCTTTTATGTACCAGGGCAGCACAGGTAGGAGACTAAGGGTCTGTTCAATCTTTCCACCTTTTAAGACTAAAGGCTGATACATACTCCGCGAGAAGCGAGAACTTTGTTCTCGCACCCAGGGCTGCGAGAACTGGACATTTCATACTCCGCGAGAACTCAAGTGCAGAACTCAAAGGCCCCGCCCACAGCAGCAAACTCCTGCGCCGGCGGAAAGCGCATTAACCACCCTCACTGCAAATTGACCAATCACACAATAGTTCTCGGACACGACGCGAGAACAAAGTTCGGCCCGGCTGATGTGTCGAGAACAAGCTGCGAGAACTCCTGAACCAGGGCTGCGAGAACAAAATGACGTCATTTTGTTCTCGCAGCCCTGCGTATGTATGTATCAGCCTTTAGACAAAATGCGCTCTAGGCGGGGCTTTTTCTGCACCAAAAAGGCAGACAGTTGTGAACACGACCTTAAACTAGTGCAGATAACAAACATTGTGACCATGGGCCATGTGCTCTGGTGCTTTACAAGCAGCAGCCCCATAATTACTGTCAGACAGAGAGCCACACCTATGTTTGTCTGACAACGACACCCATCCATCCATCCATCCATCCATCCATTTTCGTCCGCTTATCCGGGGCCGGGTCGCGGTGACAGCCGGCTAAGCAGGGCCCCCCAGGCTTCCTTCTCCCCAGCCACACTCTCTAGTTCCTCCTGGGGGATCCCGAGGCTTTCCCAGGCCAGACGAGATATATAATCTCTCCAGCAGGTTCTGGGTCTGCCCCGGGGTCTCCTCCCAGTTGGACGTGCCCGGAAAACCTCCAAAGGGAGGCGCCCGGGGGGCATCCTAATCAGATGCCCGAACCACCTCAGCTGACTCCTTTCGATGCGGAGGAGCAGCGGCTCTACTCCGAGCTCCCTCCGGATGTCTGAGCTCCTCACCCTATCTCTAAGCGAGCCCAGCCACCCTGCGAGGAAACTCATTCTCGGCCGCTTGTAATCCGTCGATCTGCATCTTCGGTCACTACCCAATAGCTCGGACATAGGTGAGGGTTGAACGTAGATGGACCGTAAATTGAAAGCTTCGCCTTCGACCGGCTCAGCCCCTCTTTCACCACAACGACCGGACAGGCCCCGCACACGCCATGCCGCACCAATCCGCTATTCCAGCCCCGCTCCATTTTGCCTCACTCGTGAACAAGACCCCGAGATACTTGAACTCCTTCGCTTGAGGCAGCAACTCACTCCCTAACCCGGAGGGAACACTCCATCCGTGAAACAAACGACAACCTGTGTGAAAAAGATTGCTGCTTAATTGTCTGCTGCGTTTGACTGAAGGAAATGTCTGTTATGTTTCTAATGAGAACAGCCTGAAGGTGTCGTCGCATCTCCCTGAGACCTTGAAAACCCTGCAGAGGGGCCTTCTGCTCTCTGGGCTCTGCAAGACAGGAGCAGCAGGCTGCCCCCTGGTGGTTGAAAACGCCTATTAAAGTGTCCCTATTTTAGATCAGCCTACCAGTTGGTACAGTCCACTGGGTAGGCTGGTAGGCGGATCTATCCAGCATACATCTGGGCGGACACTCCCACTTGTGATGTAATAAGCCAGCGACTCAATGGCTAATCACACTCAGGCCTGGTGGTAAAATAGGGTTTGGGTTATTTTTTCCATTCATTTTCATTCAACAGATTGTTGCAAGAGGGAAATACCGTGTTATGACTTGTGGGTGATTCACCAAAACAGTTGCGCCATATTCAGAAATGATAATATTACACATATAATATTTAACACAATGTGATGAAAGCACAGTGACCTGGGGGGCGTATTCCCAAACCCTGAACGCCTCCATGTGTACATTTATCGACACGGGACACCGGGTCCCCAGGAATGCGCCGTGACACAGTTTAAACAACAGCTGCTTTCCATTCCCCAGCTATGGGAGTCCACTGAATGTTTACACAGTGCACATTTCTCCAGTGTTTTACTTGAATGTGTATCTAACACAGAATACCTACCACCGCTTTGCATAGGAATGTTTGCATAGGATTTAGCCTGGATGGCTAGCGGCCATGTGTCATCGTACACCCAAACTGTTGTCGGTGAGATCACCTGCTACATATGCATGAACTTTTCCAAAAATCTCCTTTCCCCCTTACTGTGAATGAGGGAACTATTTTCTGCACTGTTAAAGTCGGCTAAGATGCAATGCGCCATTACTTTGAAAAGCTGTTCCTTCCCATGACATTCCAGTGTGGTAAATTGACCTGTTGTTTTCTATAATGGGGAATTGCTGAAACAAAACCCAAACAACTATCAGGAACATTTTTAAGATGGTAATATTATGTCTTGGGGGGCCGGCAATTACCTATTAAACATGCAAGCATATGGCAATGAGGATATTGTGGCTTGTGAGCATGGCTCGGAAGTTATAATAATAATAATAATTAATTATTATTATTTGTATTATTACTATTACTATTATTCAGATGAATTACCTGTTTAAAGTGTTGGGGGCTAGGATCTGGAGCTATCTCATGAGTTGACTAGATAGAGAACTCCCACTGTTATCCTGTGTCATTAAGGTGCTTGGAGAAAGTGGCGTGTAACATGCCAACCCATAGATTTGCAATACAGTCCAAAAGAACTTAAGCTGTGGGTGATTATGAGTGTTTTTAATTTTGTAGCCATGCTCCAGAACATTGTATGCATTGTTTAAATGGCCGATGGTGGTCCCTTGGTGCTCCATGAGAACATATTTAAAAATGTGCTCCTTTTTGATATTCTTTTGTAGCTTTTTATATATATATATATTTTCAAATTAATAAAATATCATTTGTTTGAAAATCTAATTGAGCATATATGTTGTGTATTTTCTTGGCATCCCTTCCTGAAGAGCACATTTAGTGTATTACAGTGAAACACTTAACCTGGGGATAGGGGAGGTAGAGAGAAGGGTTAGGTGATTTAATGCAATAGAATACTGGTTAAAAAATCCGCTGGACAATGATAACTTGAATGAAAAAAAGAGACACGCACACGGTGTGCATATCATACATCTAATTTGCCAAGAAGCACGAGCACGTTGAATTATTTATTTTCAGTCTTGAATCACCGCGAGCGAGTAAGTCTGCTCTGAGCAGCACAAAAATAATGTCCCGATCCCGGTGTGTGACCCACCTGACCCCCGGCCATTAAAACAATTAGCGCTAACGAGGCCCGCAGCGGGATCGGGTGCTTCAGTTAGCTGCCGTCGTGTTTTTTTGCTCAGGAAGACTAGATTGGGTGGCCATCTTGGAGCAGAAGAGGTGAGGTGGGGGGGGGGGGGGGGGGGGGGAGGATAGCTTGACGATTGGGTTCAACCTCGTGCGAAGGGATTACATTTAGGGTTGAAGTCGGGACAAACGCCTCGCGGCTCTGGCCCTCAGGGGCCCCTCGCGCCACGGCAACCAGCAACCAGCACCCGACCCGGAGCCCGGAACGCCCAGTGCTAAAAACGGTTCCCCTCCCCCGAAAAGAGTAAGAGTAGTATGTCATTACAGCCATATCATGGACACTTAGCGTGAAGGGGAAAATAAAGACGCAAAACGACACCGCCGGCTCTCGTGTTCGTCTCCCCAGCCGCCGGTATCCCCTCTCCCTGCTGGCGCTGCGCTCCACCTATCAGTCTCCGCCCACCCGCGTTATCTGAGGCTCTTATCGCTTCACCTTGACTCAGGCAGAGGAGGGAGAGACTCACACACACGCACACACACACACGCAGAGATACACACACACACACACACACACACCCACGCGTACAGATACACACGCACGTATGCTGCATGCACGTACGCCCACAACACACAGCACTCACACACCACCACACACACACGGCACCACACCACCACACACAGATACACACAGACACATGCAGATACACACACACACACACACACGGACACACATGCAGACACACACACACACACCCACGCATGCAGACACACACGCACGTATGCATTCACATGCACTCACATGCACGCACACACACACTCACACACACACACACACACACACACACAGACACACAGACAAATGCAGATACACACACACACGCACGGACACACATACAGATACAAACACCCACGCATGCAGAGACACACGCACGTATGCACGCACGTACGCCCATACACACATTGACACGCAAAGAGACACACATACACACACACATACACACACCACACACAGTGTGGTTTTTAAGCGTTGCTACAGGGTTTGTTTAGCTCTACTTGAGTGTAGGCACCTGAGTTACCACCAGATAACAAACCCGATAACTAACTACCTAACTAACTAACTAACTTTTATTAGACATATTAGCATTAGCACTGTATTTATAGGCTACAGGCCTAACTCTGTGTTAAGACTTGACTGGCAGGCTATATTAATTAATCAGTTGGTGGACTCGTGGGGCGCTCTTATCTTGGCGGTGCCAGTCCGGACACAGGACACAATCATGTTATTCAAACGCAGCGTGTCATAGCCGCTTGAGGTGGCGAGGCCCAATTTGCTGTACAGAGTTTCCCTTTTGAGAAATGCTTGAAGCATCCACCTTCTCAACACCCACCCCCACCCCCTCCCCCCAGAATGCAACGCATGAGAGTCTGTAGTGTCTCCTATCACAGTCACATACTAATCACACACACACACCAGGATTCAGCATCGGGGTGGGAGATGAATGGCCGGATCCACGTCCGCTGCGTCTGAAGCCACAACGACATCTTAGTCCCATTACGTGACCTCCTCCTCCTCCTCCTCCTCCTCCTCCTCCCCTCTCTCTAGACGGGTGCGGTGACCGAGACCGACGTCTGACAACGGTGTGATGGACGCGGTGGAGGCGGCCCGCCACCCGACACCCACCGCGTGCCCGGCGTGGCGGTAAGCAACGGCCGCTCCTGCCACGCGACAAACGCTGCGTGTCTGACGGAGGGGCCGCCCGCCTGCTCTCTCGCTCTCTCTCTCTCTCTCTCTCTCTCTCTCTGGGCCGCTAGCTAGCAGGAGCGGCGTCCGCCTTGTGTTCCCCCGCGGTGGCGGCGGCGGCACTGAAGCCTGGCCGATGAAGTGCGAACGGCTTGACCGCTGTTGACCCCCACGGGTGTTTTAGACCCAGCTTGGCGTGCCAAAGTACTTTCCGTCTCGCGCGCGGTCAACCCGTTGAGCACACATCGGAGAATCCATGAATCAGCGTGGCTCATTGTGAATCACTGATTCCTAAAGTGGACTTTGGAATTAGCCATTCTTTCTTCTGGTCGTTTCTTTTTACGTTGTTTGTGAGGAGTTAGTTTAGTTAAGTTCCGTTTAGTTTGCATGCGTCTGTCTGTCTATCTAATTGTCTGTCCGTCTTTCTTGTTTGCTTAATTCACTTAAAAAGGCTACAGTTGATTTCATGAAACAAACAGTCACAATATAAGTTAAGTTAACTGGGAGCTGCGAGTGTAGTTACGGAAGACTGTTGTTGATTTTCAAATACACCCGTGTTTGTCGTCAGTTGTTTGGAATGTCGTACGCACAGCGTACCCATCAGCCACTGCGTGTGTCGTGCCACTTCGAAAAGCGGCCAACCAGATTAAACAATAAGAGCAAATAGCAACCAGGTGTAGTGTCACTATAGCGGGTCTTATCTCAGCTCAGTTGAACACCAACGCTGTATTGCATAAGTCTGGCAGCAACAGCGGCGGGCTGCTATTGAGGCAGACTGTGCTGCGTGCAGCCGTGGAGAGACACATTCTTCAAGGAAGGGAAGGGGAAGGGTCTATGATCTAGTGTTCACATATTCAGCATTCCTTCCTCCCAAGTGTCAAACTACCAGGAAGGCCAATCAGGCAAGGGGAAACATGGTGATTTGTAGTTTCAGCCAATGGGGTCAGGCTTAACGATAGCAATTGGGCTTATGATCGGTGCAGCCTGAGCATTCCTCTGTGGTTACAGCACTTCTTCCCCACTCACTTAAAAGATGGATTTCAGCGAGAATGGACAGCATAACCATCTTTCTTCTTTTCTTCTTTCTTACTATTGCCCTCATTCACAAAACCACTAAAAGTTCACAAGAAATAGTCGGAGAGAATAGCAGGCTGCTGGAGTCACTCTCTCTCCCTCTCTCCCTTTCTCTCTCTTTCTCTCCCCCCCCCTCTCTCTCTCTCTCTCTCTTTCTCTCTCTCCCCGTCTCTCTCTCTCTCTCACACACACGCACGCACACTCACGTACACACACTTTTTACACATTTGGGTGTATGACAATGTGTGTCTGTCTGTCTCTCCTCTTGATCTCTCCACACCCTCTCGTTCTCTCTCTCTGTCTCTCTCTCTCTCTCTCTGTCTCTCTCTCTCTCTCTCTCTCTCTCTCTGTCTCTCCACACCCTCTCCCTCGCTCTCTCTCCCTCAACCCCTCTCTCTCCCCCTCTCTTTCTCTCTCCCTCTCTCCCTCCTCCTGCTACGACTGTAGTTCTTTTGAAGAACTTTTCCACTGCTGATCCAAGTCTAACATCTGGGTCAGCTTATATCTGGTGGAACAGGACTCGCAGGATATTGTTGGCAGGATGTGTGAGCTGGAGCCATTTACTCTGTGGGAATCCCCGTACACACACGTACACACACGCACACACACACACACACACACACACACACACACACAGATATACGCACCCACACGTGCAAATACACACACTCTCGCTCTCACATGCTGTCTTTCTTTCACACGTTCACAAACACATGCATGTGATGTGCTGGTGAACATTTTGTGGGCATTTATCTTTCTGTAGGGCAGACCGTGGAAAGGTATCCATGCATGCAATCTCATTGGCTAATGGTCGATGAAGAAATGCAAACTTTTGTGCAGGCGTGTCCTGTTTATGTATGCATGCATATGTATTGTATAGTGGTGGTTATAGTCGTGCGATGGTTCTGATGTATTGTGCAATCAAACCAAACGACCAAAGTGAATAGTGGGTTACATATCATGTTTAATAATTTGAAGAACACATTGGTTATTCCCGCCAAAAAAACAATAGATTACAAAATAGGTGCAAGGAATAGGTAGGAATAATTCACAGGTGTTTATTGTTGAGTACATAATATGTCGTAATAATATATATTCATGTATATATATATATATATCTATGGAGAACTTGAAGATATATATACTCACAAAGAATTAACGTGCAAGAGATACTCAAACTCGCCATCGTGTGCATTCTCCGCCCGCTGACATTCGTGTCCGCTATCACACCGCTTAATCGTACGCTCGGTCGGTTAAAGAGACAAAACGGGTAAGAGACTATGGAGAATACTACTGGCCCTGGGACCTAGCTACACCCTGGGCGTATCGACCCTCATTAGCATGAGGACAGTGTAACACGTTCCAGATCTGGAGAATAGAAGCACGGGCTGTGGAATGTAAGCTGGGGAGAGAGAGGGAGAGACACAGAGTGAGAGAGAGAGAGAGAGAGAGAGAGAGAGAGAGAGAGAGAGCGAGAGAGAGCGTGTGTGTGTGTGTGTGTGTGTGTGTGTGTGTGTGTGTGTGTGTGTGTGTGTGTGTGTGTGTGTGTGTGTGTGTGTGTGTGGCATTATTAATATATTTTGTGTTATTGTTCATATTTATCATGTAATAGTTACACAGACACACACACACACATAGACACAACTGGGAGCATGCGAGAATGTGAGTGTACCAGTGAAGATAGTATGGAGTTGCAGATAATATATAATCAAAATACAAAAACACCGATAGTCATATGTCAGTACGATGGAACTGGTTGATTTGGGATATTTTGATCTCCACACGTAACGACCACAGCGTAACACACACAGGACAGGACAACGCCAACCTAGAACACAAGAGATGAAGATCCGTGCCAAAACTAATATAGAGAAAAAAAGCGGCCATACCAAGATTAAAAACAAAAATGAAGACGCAAAATATCACGGCAACCAGCGTGTAGTGTCCACTATTACAGTCAGGAAGTCTTTATCCTTCAGCTCCAGTTGAACCACAAACAACACCGCGTGTAAAATATGAGCATGAAGTATACGCAGCAAGAACCAGCGCGGCGAGGCTGTCTATATGAGACACATAATCAGACAATAGGCAGACTGTGCTGCGTGCAGCCGTGGAGAGACACATTCTTCAAGGAAGGGAAGGGGAAGGGTCTATGATCTAGTGTTCACATATTCAGCATTCCTTCCTCCCAAGTGTCAAACTACCAGGAAGGCCAATCAGGCAAGGGGAAACATGGTGATTTGTAGTTTCAGCCAATGGGGTCAGGCTTAACGATAGCAATTGGGCTTATGATCGGTGCAGCCTGAGCATTCCTCTGTGGTTACAGCACTTCTTCCCCACTCACTTAAAAGATGGATTTCAGCGAGAATGGACAGCATAACCAGCTTTCTTCTTTTCTTCTTTCTTACTATCGCCCTCATTCACAAAACCACTAAAAGTTCTCAGAA
Source organism: Coryphaenoides rupestris (assembly GCA_002895965.2). Lineage (NCBI taxonomy): Eukaryota > Metazoa > Chordata > Actinopteri > Gadiformes > Macrouridae > Coryphaenoides > Coryphaenoides rupestris. The sequence goes on along the minus strand of PIJE02000565.1, from coordinate 251,697 downwards.
TATTTACAATAAAAACCGTGCTGCTCGTTTTTGCAACAAATATTGACCACATGCACGCATGTACTCAACGACTCTCTCTCTCCCTCTGTCATTCTCTCTCTCTCTCCCTCTATCCTTCTCTCTCTCTCCCTCTGTCATTCTCTCTCTCTCTCCTTCTATCCTTCTCTCTCTCTCCCTCTATCCTTCTCTCTCTCTCCCTCTGTCATTCTCTCTCTCTCTCTCCTTCTATCCTTCTATCTCTCTCCTTCACTCACACACTCATTGTACATTTTACACATTATGGAGTGTATTGAACATATATGTGTGTCATGAGTTATCTGTCTCATCCTCTATGATTCTCAATCCAACAACCAAACATCATAAAAATCAAGGAGAAATCATCGGGGCTGGCCCATCAATCATGTCATCTATCCTCTACTATCAAATCAATAACTCATACAGACAAATACATATCTCCTCATTCACAAAACCACTAAAAGTTCACAAGAAATAGTCGGAGAGAATAGCACACCCTCTCCCTCGCTCTCCTCTCCCTCAACCCCTCTCTCTCCCCCTCTCTTTCTCTCTCCCTCTCTCCCTCCTCCTGCTACGACTGTAGTTCTTTTGAAGAACTTTTCCACTGCTGATCCAAGTCTAACATCTGGGTCAGCTTATATCTGGTGGAACAGGACTCGCAGGATATTGTTGGCAGGATGTGTGAGCTGGAGCCATTTACTCTGTGGGAATCCCCGTACACACACGTACACACACACACACACACACACACACACACACACACACACACACACACACACACAGATATACGCACACACACGTGCAAATACACACACTCTCGCTCTCACATGCTGTCTTTCTTTCACACGTTCACAAACACATGCATGTGATGTGCTGGTGAACATTTTGTGGGCATTTATCTTTCTGTAGGGCAGACCGTGGAAAGGTATCCATGCATGCAATCTCATTGGCTAATGGTCGATGAAGAAATGCAAACTTTTGTGCAGGCGTGTCCTGTTTATGTATGCATGCATATGTATTGTATAGTGGTGGTTATAGTCGTGCGATGGTTCTGATGTATTGTGCAATCAAACCAAACGACCAAAGTGAATAGTGGGTTACATATCATGTTTAATAATTTGAAGAACACATTGGTTATTCCCGCCAAAAAAACAATAGATTACAAAATAGGTGCAAGGAATAGGTAGGAATAATTCACAGGTGTTTATTGTTGAGTACATAATATGTCGTAATAATATATATTCATGTATATATATATATATATCTATGGAGAACTTGAAGATATATATACTCACAAAGAATTAACGTGCAAGAGATACTCAAACTCGCCATCGTGTGCATTCTCCGCCCGCTGACATTCGTGTCCGCTATCACACCGCTTAATCGTACGCTCGGTCGGTTAAAGAGACAAAACGGGTAAGAGACTATGGAGAATACTACTGGCCCTGGGACCTAGCTACACCCTGGGCGTATCGACCCTCATTAGCATGAGGACAGTGTAACACGTTCCAGATCTGGAGAATAGAAGCACGGGCTGTGGAATGTAAGCTGGGGAGAGAGAGGGAGAGACACAGAGTGAGAGAGAGAGAGAGAGAGAGAGAGAGAGAGAGAGAGAGAGAGAGAGCGAGAGAGAGCGGGGTAGGGGGGGGGAAGCCGTCTTAACCCTTGTACCGCTGCCTCCCTGCCTGCTCGCTGTGCCGCCGGTGTCTGCGCCTCTCAGCTATTTCCCGTTTCCACACACTGCCGGTCGCACGGGTTACCGCGGAAACATGGCCCGGAGAAAACACTCCGCTCTAAAACCCGTTCCCCTCGCCCGCCCCCTCCTCCTCCTCCTCCTCCTCCTCCTCCTCCTCCTCTTCCTCTGCACTAAGGTTTTCGCTCTCTTTTCCATCTACCCCACCCCCCACCCCACCACCCGTTCACCCACCCCTCCTCCTCCTCCTCCTCCTCCGTTCCCCTCTTTGACCCGTCGCCCGCCCGCCCTGACACACACACACACACACACACACATACACACAACACAAACACATCACACCACGCGCACACTGTTCTCTCTCTTAGCCACTCTCTCCTCTCTCTCTGTCTCTCTCTCTGGGTGTCTCTTGCGACTGGCTCCTGCGTGGCCACTATTCCGTCTCCTTGGGCTTCTCGTCTGATTTGTTACTCGAGGAAGAAGTCGTTACAGGCCACCGTCAGGGCGCCCATGAGGAGATGAACTCGGTGAAGTCCACCTCGCCGTCGTTGTTGGCGTCCAGGTCGTTCATCACCTTC
>PIJE02000565.1:236911-246911 GCA_002895965.2 Coryphaenoides rupestris | reverse complement strand
TCGACTCAGGGTATACTTGTCCCCCTCCTTCCCGGAGTACTTGTGGAAGGTCTTGATGAGCATCTGCATTGCGCTCTCCAGGTCGGAAGTGGGCTCCTTGGACATGCTTGGGGCGTGGGGGGGGGGGGGGGGGGGGTGGTGGAGAAGGGGGAAGGGGAGGGGTACATTCAAAAGGTTAGTCACTGTCTCCCGACGCCCGCTCCACTCCCATCGCTGGCATGTCATGTGACGCCGCGTGGTCACATGACAATGGCGAGGGGTGAAGCCGCCTCCCCCAAAAGTGAAGATGGACAAATTGGAGATGGAAGTTAGGAGGGAGGGAGGGAAGGAGGGAGGGAGGGAGGGGGTGGGGGGTTTAAGGGGGTTTCTCGGAGCTATACAGGATGGGGGTTGGGGGGTGGGGGGTGGGTTTTGGTTTGATTTAAGTTAAGTTGCCCCCCTGTTTCTACGGCAACGGGGATGGAGGAACACCCCCGTGTGGAGGTGGTATACTTGGCCTTAGCTGGAGCTGGGGTGAGGTTGAGCGGGGGGGGGAAGGCGGAAAACAGAAGCTTTTGAACAATCTTACACACATTGTGTCCGGCATCGTGATTCTTCTTGTGCTGGAGTCGTGGGGGGACTGTGCACACACACACACACACACACACACACACACACACACACACACACAGATCAGATCAGATCAGTGTTGACGTCAAATAGAAAATAGAGAGAACTCCTGCGGTGTTTAACATGGATGTGCAGAACAGCACAGGTTTAAGGTTTCAAAAAGGACTGATAATTCAGAATGATTCTTATGTTCACTGTGATGGTAAACTTGGGGAATTACCTTTGCTGTAAGACATTTAGAGATACCAAAAAAAATGTAATACCGCTATTGCTTCACGGTGATGCACTGGTAGTGTACATTGTCATGGATCCACATTGAATTGCAAAAAATGTCCAGACGTACCCACCCACCTCTCTCATTCACCCAGTCAATCATCACTCAAACCTCACCGCCGCCGCGAACCCATATTCGAAAGTAGAACCGCGAGCTACTTGGATGAGCGGCGCTATTCAAAATATTGTCATTTTCCCTTCAATTATTCAGCGATATGAAGTGCCTCTCCGGTTGCTGCAGGAGATTGGATCTGACAGGATGGTACGGATGCCTGTGTAATATCTGTGTCATAGATCACTGGCTGGGGTTTCTCCCGGGTCCTATTGTACGAGAGAGGTCAGGGCTGAGGGCCTGCAGAGCTGAAAGGGGAGGAGAGAGAGAGAGAGGACACCGTAGCTGCCTCACTGGAAAATGTATATGGGGGGGTCATCTTTCCCTCTCTCTCTTTCTTATCCACTGACCCAATACAAAGGGAAACCATGACGACATGAACGCTGTCATGTAACACAAGATGGAGTGTGCAGTAATGACTTTGCCGGCCAACTTGCATATTCATAGGATGGGATTGCATCCGTGCAGTATGCGCAAGGAGCAATTTGACGTTTATTTCAAATGCGTTCTAGATTTGAACATTTGGTTTTCAAAATGCCGTTCAGCAGATTTTCTGTTAGAATAGTTCGAGAAAAGAAATCGTCAAGAATTATAATAACTGAGTTGCAGCACATGACTTTAAATTGCTGCACTTTTGCAATGCTGTTGCTGTATAATATGCTGTGCATCAACTTTCATTTAGCACATAATAACATCAAAGTTTCAAAGTTTGATTCAAAGTTTGTGATAAATACGACACCATACATTTGCAGTACAACAAAAAAACAACAATAAAATCTATTTACAAAGAGTTTCAAGCGTATATAGCTGACACAGATGAGTAAATCCCTCAGTAGTGAACCTCCATTGATAACACCATTACTGCACACTGTCTAAGTCTTAAACCAGAGAAGAGGAGAGAAGAGGAGGAGAAGGCCGACATGACCGGAGCCAGCGGAGGGAAGGCGGTTCTTCAGAGCGGTCGGTCTTACCTGGTGGTTGGTGGGAGGGCGTCCGGTAGCAGAAGAGAGATACAAACAGAGAGACAAGAGTCAAGCAGGAGATGGATAGGGAGAGAGTTGGGCCGCAGTTTAAATATCGCTGGGCCCTCCCCGGCCGTCCTACACCCCGCGACACCCACCCACCCCCCCCCCACCCCCGCCCACGTCACCAGCATCCACCCCCGTCTCCATCGCGCCGCACACACCTGACCCGTCCCAACTTCTTACGTACACCTCCCCTCTCTTACCCCCCCCCCACCCTCTCCTCACACACACACACAGACACGCACACACGCACACACACACACACACACGCACACACACACACACACACACACACACACACACACACACACACACACACACACACACACACAGACGCACACACAGACACACATACACACACCCTTATAGATCTGTGCATACATACACAGCCCCAACTATTATATTATTTAGACTCAAAGTAATATGAGACGGTATATTATCCGGGGTTATAGTATGTCAACTGCTTTTGTTTTCTATTTACTTTTACATTTACATTGATGGTATTTGGCAGACTCTTTTATCCAAAGCGACTTACAATAAGTACATTTGTCGAAAGAGAGACAGCAATATATCACTGTGGTCTATAAAGATAAGAATAGAACAGGTTATTTTTATTTATTGCATTAAATAAAGTTGTTTTCATTTGATATGATGATGACTTGACTTGTTGCTTGAAATTATTATTGTGTTCTCGTGTGTTTTTTGTGTATGATTTGTATCTAATCATACTTCTAATCTTCGACTACTCTTCTACTAATCTTCTAATGACTGAATGGGGAGTAAGCATTCCATTGTACTTGTCACATATGGCAATAAAGAGATCTTGAATGTTAATGATTACTGAAATTACCATTATTCACAAAATCATAACTGGCAAAAGACCACAAAGAGTTGATTGTATGGAGTCACAGTTTTTATTTATTTATTTATTATTGACTAGTACACGTATTGGTTACAAAGACAATGCAATAATGATAAAGCATTTAGGATTACTCAAAAATGTTGAACATGGCAGTTTTACATAAGAAAATAGGTTCACAAAACACACAATCCTCCACTGTTTAAGGCACTGTAGGTGAGCCCACACAACTCTACATACATGACACACAACAGACATACACATTGCTGTCAGCGTATGCATCAATAGTTAAAGGCATCAGCCAATCACCAGGACGCTTATACATGCACATAATGAAGATCCCATGTGTGTGTTATTCTCATTTCTACACACAGTACGTTGAACCTCCAAGTATGTATATAAGTTGTGTTATTTGGCAGGGAGATAGTCTGTCTGTGTACAGAGGAATGTAGTGAAGTCAGCCATTTTCCACGGCAAGGTAACATCTTCTTTTGAATTCAATTTTCTTTTTTGTAGGGGGAACAGGGGATGGGTGATAAAAATATAATCTTAAACACACCGGGTATTGCCCGTGTGTGCGTGCGTGTGCGTGTGCGTGTGTGTGTGTGTGTGTTTCTGTCATGTGTTTCACTAAATCCCAACACCATCTTGTCACACTTTTCATGGATTTGTCAGTTGAGTTGAGCAGTGAAGTCAGTGTTGGGGGGGGTATTTGCCTAAGTGATGGAAGTAAGTTTTGTGTGTTTAAGCACGTCGTGCCTATGGGTTAATAGAAACTACAGAGGCATGCAGATCGCCAGCAGCAACATCCAAGACGCTAAAATTCCCAGAGGCCTTTGTGCGTTACAGGCCACTAACTGCAGACAAGTGAGAGACACCGTGTCTCTGTCGTATTTTAGTACCATGAAAAGAGAACCACTATTATCAAAACGAAACGGGAAAAAACCAAACAAAACGGAAAAAAAACGACACGACAGTACACGTCCAAAGACATAAGATTTTAAAAGTTATGCGAATAACACAGGTGTAGTTAATGTTGAAATGTTAAAAGTATGAACTGCAGTGCGGGACAATGAATGAATGAATGAATGAATGAATGAATGAATGAATGTCATGTATTTGGAGAGGGGGAGAAAAAAACGGGTCGAACAAAAAAGGGTGGATGAGAGCGTATTTACAATAGGAGTGTCCCAGGGACACAGTGTGTGTGTGTGTGTGTGTGTGCATGTGTGTGCGTGTGTGTGGGCGTGGGCGGGTGTGACTCACTGGAGTATTGTTGAATTTGTCCAGGCCGTTCTGCTGCTAAGTGATTCAATGTGCCCGGCGCTGCTGATATGATACAACACAAGGTGCATGATGTCTGGTCGTGAGCCCACAATGTGGCCTCAGTGGCTGGCCTCGACGGTCCTATGCAACATGAGCCTCTCTCTCTCTCTCTCTCTCGCTCCCTCTCCCTCTCTCTCTCTCTCTCTCTCTCTCTCTCTCTCTCTGCACCTGCATTATTCACAACCAGACAATTTACAAATCATTAAGCTCTAATTAACAAATTGTTTGTGTATGACATGACAAGCCTCTGCAAATTGGACATTTGCAGAGGCTTCAAGTAATCTCCATAGTGGTCAAGGTAAGGAAAATATAAAATAATATAGATATATATATTTGTCATATATTAGGAAAGAGCCATGGCAGCGTAACGCTTGAAAAGGGACCACTATTTTAATAATACAATGGTTATATCCGCTGGTTACTGATAGCATAGTAAAGTATAGTGTGCGTTGGCGTGTTAAGAGATATAGTAGAGATTGATGTCCGATCGGCGATCGGGATGATGATGATATGCCGTTGCCCCCGGTGACGGCGTGGTGATCTGTGAAGGGCAGGTTGACGAGAGCCACGGGATTACTTTCATGTAATTGTTTGAGTTAGCGGGCGTGTTCGCCACCAAACGCCTAATGCAGCGGGGATTTGTAAACTCTGACACTGTGGTGTCGCATTGCGGGGGTCAAACAGGGTCCCTCTGCCATAAATACGGGCGTGACCCAAAAAAATAACTAAAAACAATTAAAAAAACAATTAAAAAAACGGACTACACACAACCCTGTCGAGCGGGCATCTGCACGCCGTATATATATCGCCGGCTGCGTGCTCGTCCAAGTAGATATTCAAACCTATTCAAGAGAAATTATATGTCACTAAAAGCAGAATATAACGACCTCCCTTTCCAGTTTTTTTTTTGTTTGTTTTGTTTGCCAGCCTGGTCCCAATAAGGTTATTTTGGGCTCCCCTGTGACCATACCCTGGGTCCTCTCTCTCCCGGTGTGGATTCCGGCCTTGCTCCTTCATTATTCATTCCGATTCCTACACCTGATCTTACATCTCCCAGCCGCTTACGTCTGAAATACACGTATATATATACGTAGTGAGAGAGGGACAGAGAGAGAAGGGAGGAGATAGAGAGAGAGAGAGAGAGGGAAAAAAAGAGGGTGCCAATTGCGGTGTGCGAGCGAGCACCGATTTGCACACCGCCCTGCCATTAGCGCCAAACGAGGTGTATGGTTCCAGCGCTAACTAATGTTTTAACCATGCAACGAGATGACCCCGGAGTCACATGACATGAGAGAGCCGAGAGCGAGGCAGAGATGTAGAGGGAGTGAGACAGAGACAGAGACAGAGACAGAGACAGAGACAGAGACAGAGAGAGGGGGGGGGGCAAAGTGGATGGAGTCCCTTTTGTTTAGTGGTGAGTTGTAGTGTATCACAAACATTATCACACAATGGCCAATGCCTGATATGTATCTATCTTCACATTGAGGTTAGCGCGCTATTTAGTGGGACAACGCAACAGGTCAACATAGTGGCGAGTACTGAGGGAACGTTACGACGAGACTCAAACCTTGTTGCTGTTGTTTTTGTTGTTTTGCACAACAACAACAACAACAACAAAAACGGGAAGAGAGTCGTACTTGGGACTTTAGGTTTGACAGAGTTTAGTCAATCATACTCGAAACGAAAAATTTTGGCACCGTTCTTTGTCTCTGCGTTGTCGTGTAAGTTGTGTCGCGTTGTGTAGTGTGTGTGTAGTGTGTGTAGTGTGTGTGTGTGTCTGTGCGTGTGGTGGCCGTGCTGTCGTCGTCGCTGTCGTCGTCGTCATGGAGCCGCGCACATCAGCCTCTCTCGCCTCCTATGAGGACGCCTCCTCGCTCTTCACTTCCGCTTCGGCCAAGGGCGCGGCGGCAGGCGCCTCCTCCTCCTTCTCCTCTGGCTTCTTCTCCTCCACCACCACCGCCGGCGCCACCACCTCCACCGCCGGCGCCACCACCTCCACCGCCGGCGCCACCACCTTCACCTCCGGCACCGCCACCACTGCCGCCGCCGCCGCTGCCGCCGCCGCCCCTCCGGCCGCAGCTGCTGCCACCGTCACCGGCTCGGGCTTGGCGGCCGCCGCCTCCGCCGCCCCCTCCTTGGCTGGTTCTGCTGCCACCGCTGCGGGCGCCGCGGCCGCCTTGTCGCTCTCCGGGACCGGGGCGGCGCTGTTGGTGCCGGCGGTGGCGGTCTGAGCCAGCTCCGACTGCTTCGACCTGGTGTAGGCTTCGCTCATGGTGCTGGCCAGTTGGCCGATGAACTTCATGTACACCTTGAAGCTAATCTTGCCGTCCTGGTTGTCGGCCCGCTCCTTGCGCATCGCCGTGACCTTCTCCTTGGTGTCCTGGGGGGGCGGGGGGATAACAATTAAAAAAAACTTGAGTGGTGGGTTCGTGGCGGCCATCTTCTCTCACTCTTCTCTCATTGCTGATATACTCTTTTAACGTGCAGTATACCTGTGTACCGTCTCTGACGAGTTAAAGGGGCCCTATTTTACCACCAGGGGTGTGATTAGTTGCTTCAAAATCGCCATCGGACTACCTACCTACTCTCGTGACATCACAAGTAGGAGTGTCCACCCAGAGGATGTATGACGACTACATCAGTCAACCAGCCTACCCAGTGGACTGTACCAACTGGGTAGGACGGATGGATGGGTAGGTGGACACTAGGACACTTCCACTTTTGATGTCACTAGAGGGTAATCACATGAAAATTTCGAAACGGCTTTGTAATTAACCAATAATCACACTCATACCTGGTGGTGAAATGGGTTTTTTATTGTCTTCTCTAGCCACATATCTTAGCAGAAGGGTTGTGTGTAAGTAAGGTTCATAACAACCTAACAAAAAATGCTGTGTTTCTTTGGGAACTCTTTAGGATGCACCAGGTGTCAAGAGACGCCATGCTCACCGGCATGATGTTGCCTAGATGATTCATCACGAGGCTGTCGAAGTTACCGCCACTCATGTTGTCCTTGCCCTTGGCCGACTTCAGGTAGACCTTCACCACTGTCTGAATAGCAGCCTCCATGACTTCTGGCTCTGTGGAGTAAATGGACAGAGTGAGAATCTACAGATTGGACGGGGGGGGGGGGGGGGTGAATTAATAGACAGATGGATGGTTGAATGAATGGAGACAGGTGGATGGATGGACGGATGACTAAATGCAGGAGACGGATGGATTAATACATGCTGACGGGTGGATGGATGAATGAATTAATGAATGAATGCAGATGGATGACTACATTTTGATGGATGGATGAAGACATGGAGATGTGTGGATGGAAGACTGAACGGAGATGGATGGATAGATGACTGGAGATGGGTGGATGAATAAATGGAGATGAATGGATAAATAAATGGTGATGGATGGATGACTGAACGGAGATGGATGGATAGATGACTGGAGATGGGTGGATGAATAAATGGAGATGAATGGATAAATAAATGGTGATGGATGCATGACTGAACGGAGATGGATAGATGGGTAAATGAATGGTGATGGAAATGACTGAATGACTGGAGATGGAATGAGTCAATGCAATTGATGCGTCATATGTGGAAGGAAGTACATGACATACATGACAAACACGCAAACACCACACACAAAAAACGTCATTTAGTCGGTTATTATAATGATTATTACCGTACTTGTACACTATTACATTTACATTTTTCACATTCAAATTCTATCTCGAGATCATACGACTTATGGGCGTGGCACGCAACGGGATTGAATGCATCAGCGTTATACGCACACGTTTATAGTTTATAGGCACACCGTGAATGCATGTTGTGCACATAAAGATATCCAGCCAGCCAGCCAGCCAGCCAGCAAGCCAGTCAGACCAATAAAAAGAGGAGGTGAAAGGCGACGGGGCGGGCGAGGGTTGGGAGGGGGGGGGGGGGGGGGGGGGTAATAAGAATAAGTGGGTTCCTGGGAGTTTTATGGCGTCAGGTCTGATACAGCAGATAGCGGCCGCAGATAGCAAGGGGCGAATACTGCTGAACTAATACAGGCTGCTGCTGCTGCTGCTGCTGCTGCTGCTGCTGTCCGCTCTGAGTTGTGGCTCCTCGTCGCCGGACAGGAAGTTGCCCAGCGCAGCGAATCAGCATTTTCCGGAAAAAAAAAAAAATCCCGTATACCAACGAATCAGATCGTCCCGGGGCCCAGTGGAAAAAGTAACAAGAGGATATCCTTGAGTTCCCCTCCGTCCGCACCACTGTCATTTCACGTGTGTGTGTGTGTGTGCGTGTGCGTGTGTGTGTGTGCGTGTGTGAAGGGGAGGGGGGGCGGTGGGGGGGGGATGACGCGAGCCGAGCGGAGAGACAAGATGTGCCAGCACAATGGAGGTTGTGATCTCTGATCGGTCACCTGATCTCCCGGAGCCGCCGGGGGCCTCCGGTTACCCAAGGGAAGACCGGCCACCTGTCTGCTCCTTTCTCCTCTTTCATTATCTCCCCTCTATCTGTCTACTGTCCTCCGTGCCGCCGCTGCTGCTCTCTGCTCTGTGTGTCCATGACCCCCCCCCCCCCCCCCCCCCCGCCCAACCACCCACCCACCCTTTTCTTAAAAATAATGCAACTGTCTCTCAAGTGTAAGGGGGCTGGATCTGTGGGGGGGGGGGGTCTTCATAGGAACGATGTGGTCCTTCTATGGTGGTGTGATAATAAAAATACAATCAATATTATAACTACTGTTGGAAAACCATCACTGAATATCATTGCCTCTGCACCCAGGAGAGAAAGGCGCAGTTTCATTCATATCACGATTCTCACGCCCAGGTCTGAGGGATCTAACCGCAGAAACGCTAAACACCAAAGAATCCCAGGAAAAGAGTAGTAGTCTGGGAGGAGGTATGCGCCGTCGTACGGTGTGACACATCCCGAGTGGAATTCCATCCATTTTTCCCCTGTGAAGATCACCTCCGACAGGAACCTACAGGCCAGCCCGTCAACACTTTTGCCCCAAAGCAGTGAGTATGTGTTTTTTTCTCCGGTCTTTTGAAGGTGACCATACTAGTCTGTCAACTCTCAGAAGATGTGTTAGTACAAATAGTGTTAGTGTGTTCTGTTCGGGTGAGAGAAGAGAAAAGAAAAAAAACACACCGGCATACTCCCTATTTGAACAGGGCAACCGTTTTTTTTAATTATCAGAAGGCATCGAAGATAACAACAAAATACGTACAGTATGCCCATTGTCATGGAGGAACATTAATTTAATGTGACATGATGATAATCCATCATTATTAATATCTTGGCTCCAATCAGATAATGTGAATCCGGGCAGGGGGAGAGTGAATATTTCAACATATTCAAAGTGTTTATCTATCTCCCACTCTATCTATCTATCACTCTATCTATCTATCACTCTATCTATATATCACTCTATCTATCTATCTATCTATCTATCTATCTATCTATCTATCTATCTATCTATCTATCTATCTATCTATCTATCTATCTATCTATCTATCTATCTATCTATCTATCTATCTATCTATCTATCTATCTATCTATCTATCTATCTATCTATAATCTATCTATCTATCTATCTATCTATCTATCTATCTATCTATCTATCTATCTATCTATCTGTCTGTCTGATCTATCTATCTATCTATCTATGTCTGTCTGTCTATCTCTGTCTGTCTATTATCTATCTGTCTGTCTGTCTATTCTATCGTCTGTCTGTCTATCTGTCAGTCTATTTACTTATCTAATGGTGTATCTGTGTCTGTAATTATTGCTTTATCTC
>PIJE02000565.1:192428-227428 GCA_002895965.2 Coryphaenoides rupestris | reverse complement strand
AAATCAAGTAAACACTTGGTAATGTGTGAACTCCCTTTACATTCAACTCGTGCCCTTAAAAAAAACCAAATTGCAATCCAAATCTGACGAAGCAAATTATTTACTACGCCGGCAGGAGCAAATCAATGTATCACATCATGCCAGTCTACAATAAAGTCACTATGGTTAAGAAAAGGCACATAAATCAGCAACTTGCACTATTTTAAAGCAAATACTATAACAGCATTACCATGTTAACACTTTCAAGAAAACCCTTTAAAGGAAAGATGCAGCGATGTGCCAAACCATAATCAGTCCGATAATATCTGAGCTTACTGTTTCTGTCAAACATATGAACCCACAATCAGTATCTTGTCACATAAAACATCACATCCACGGAGAGGAGAGGAGGGGGTGGGGTGGGGGGGGGGGAGATCCATGTTCCAACGTGTGAAGTGTGAAGTCACAAACCTTTAAGCGGGGACACAGCATTCACTAAGGGACGTTGTGCTTTCCGTTTTTTTTTTTAAGTGTTTCGATCTACGGTTTGATTAAAAATGGCATGGCTTCCCAGGGAGGAACCAAGCACGTACCTTTCAAGATCCAAGTGACTAATCCCCCTGTGAGCAACGTATCATGGATACATCTAGAAAATACTCGCCAGAACGTGTGCTCTAGCAACTTCAATTGTGTGTGTCAAAATGAGCTCTTTCTATCAAGTAAAAAGGGATGAGAGTGCCTTAAGTGGTTCAGCTGAGAACATTTCAACTTTGGCTACTTGCTTCCTCTATTGCTTCCCTCGTAACTTAGCAGCACTAACGTAAAAACAGCAAAACGTAAGAGAGATCTACCTCGACAGTTCCAAGTTGCTCTCAACTGACAATTTCAGTTATTGAAGTGAAACAAGAGCAATTGCCAAGGGCTTGTCAACCGTACTCTAAAACAAGCTGCTGACACAGAACCGGTTAGACCCGATCTGGTCCTAATCTCCTCACAAGGCTCTGGGATCAGATCTCGTTGACAGTTACGCCTCTAAGACTAACAATGATGCATTTGCATACACTCCTCAGCATTTGCGTCAAGCTAGTTTGGACTAACCGAGTGAGAGTAGAGGGTCGGGCGGGGGAGAGGGGATTACATAAATGAACCCCCATTTGTCATTGACAAGACTTATCCATTATCAGTCGGACCCACGTATTTTCAATCCAACACAAGAAAACAAGAACATAGAATATGAGTAAATGTCATCGACATCTGACCCGAGACAATCAATGAACTGTGAATGTAAACTAGCAATTATTATCCCAAAGGGGGCGAAACAGTATTTGGCAAATACCCTAACCATGCCTTTTGACGTCACCATATACTGCCCGTGAGTCATCTTTGAGAGCTTAACATTTGAGTTTTAGTTTTACTCCACACATGCAGTTTGCTTTGAAAAAGAGGACCTTACAGCATACGCAAATCCACACACCACATTTCAACGGTAGGGCGATTGCGATTGGAGCAAAGGAGCTAACAGAGGTAGGTAACAACATCTACACCCGGGAAATGACGACGGCTCTAGCGTATGGGTAAAGATTTAGAAAGGGCGTGTTTACAAGAGGAACACCGTCTTTAGACCAGAAGCATTTCCTACGACACACATTTCCTTGCTCTGAGAAACGATAACCTGTATCGTTACCCTAGTAGTGTTTTTGACTACTTTTTAAAAAATCTCCCTCCCGTCCTGATCTAAGCTGTGGCAGAAAACTTCCACAGCGCCTCGCGCTCAAACTCCTCCATCTCCTCCTCCAGGGCGTCGTCATCACCCTCCAAAAGGTCCGCCACGTCCTCCAGGATGTCGGCCACGTCTTCGGCGAACTCCCCGAACGGCACGCGGTCGTGGGCGAACACGCCATCCCGGAAGAACTCGGCAGTCAGCTTGCGCACCGCCTCTCGGCTCTCGGCCGGGGCGCCGTCCAGCTTGCTGAGGTAGCCCTCCAGGAGCTCCTCGAAGCCAGACAGCTCCACGGGGTAGAGGGCCTCCTTGGCGGCGCAGCTCTCCACGTTGCCGCAGCCCACCGGGGGGCGCACCTTTTTGTGGAGCTTCTCCCTCTGGTGCCTCCAGAAGCGCTCGTGGTCGTACTGCCGGGGCTGGCGTTGGTGGCCGCTGGGCTGGCGACGATGCTCACCGCTGCCCCCGTGGCGGTTGTCCTCGGGCGCGGGGCTCGGCCAGGGCCCCTGCTTCCGTCTCTCCTCTCGGTCCATCCGGCGATCCGCCTTCTTCCTCTCCCAGTCGCCCTGGTGTTTCCTCCAGGCCTCTTTGTGGGAGTTCTGCACGTGCTGCTTCCGCTCCCTTCCTTCCTTCCTCGTGCCTTTGTCTTCGTCGTCTTTGTCGCGGACACCTCCTCCGTCTTTGCCGCTGCCTCGCTCCTTCTTCTTGTCCCCTTTCTTCCAGGGGCCCCGACCGTCTCCCTGTCCACGGCTTTCCTTCTGCGGGGACTCCTCCCAGGGCTTCTTCATGTCCAGCTTCTCCACGTGCTCCAACAGCCTCCTCTGCATCTTCTCCAGGTCCTCCCGAACGCCTCTCCTGTTACCGGCCCCTTTCTTCATCCCCGCTAGTCTCTTTTCTCACTCTTCCTCCAGTGGAGAACTCTCTGCCGCTGGAGCTGGTTCTTCAGCTGGTCTCCCTGTTTGGGATCTGTCATCTGGTCGGCCTCTGCCACCTTCAGGTCGCTCTTCTCAGGTTGGCCACCGGGGGGCATTTTGGCCGTTGTGGCCACTTCCTGATTGGCTGTGAAGGGAATGTACATTGTTCATGTGATTTGCTTTCTTTGGTGGAAGGTTTATGTTCAGTTGTTTAGAATTTGCACAACAACTAACCCTAATCCAACTTAAACAAACAAACATGATCTTGTTTTGATAAATGTTTACCTTTAGGATAACAGAGAAAGGTAATTAAGGAATAGGTTGGGGATTCAGGTAGGGGAAAGGAGGAGTCTTAGCCAATGATGCCCACAGGTAGGTCGGACATGCTAGGCTGCTCCTGTACTTCAGCCACTAATGATGTGGCGATCTTACCTGTGAGTTGACTGAGCTCCGTCACTCTGGCCCTCAGCGTCTCCAGCTCTTCCTTCAGTCCAGGAAGTGATGACAAGTCCTCCTTCATGCGTGCATTGTCCCTTTCCAAATCTTCTGTGCCTCTCTCATCCCCCTTCACGGCTGCTGCTGCTGCTGCTGCTGCTAATGCCAAATCTAATTCTTCTTTCTGGGACTAGAGGACATACACACAGAAAATCAGTTGAATCAGTTGAAATCAGTCTAAAATCTTTGAAATACAGAAGCTGTATGAAAATGGATTCAACAGATGGTAAGAGTGTGTGCAGCCTTGATAATTGAATTCCTAATTGAAAAAGGAAATATTGCAAGCAATGAGATCGACAGAGATAGCGAGAGGTTTCTGAGACTAGTGAAAACGACACCTTTATTTTTATTTTTTATTTGTACCTGTAGCATTGCTTCTAGTTGGGAGATCTTTAGGTTTTCTTGTGCGAGTTTATCCAGCATCTCTTTCATACCCTGTGAACCGTCACTGGACCAGTTCTGTCAACAATGACAAACAAACAAACTATGTGAAGATATGCATCGCAATCAACATACCGGCGACAATGACATACCGGCGACAACAACAGAGGTATTTAGTGCCATTGCATGGATTCCTCGCGGTCACACGGTCACACGTCACCTCCGGTGTGACACAGGAGAAATGCCAGAGAAGGTCATTGATAAAAAACAAAACAATAAAAACAACGAACACACACCTCCGTTTGTTCTCCGCCGCCACTCAGCTCGGCAGAATCTGAGTCGTCTGTCAGGGGAGGAAACAACAGCATTATGTCATACAAGTCCTGGAGCACGCAGGCATTCACCACCTCACGCCTGCTGCCAAGAATGCTTTTCTCAAAGGGCCGGGTCATGCATAATAAACATGTTATAATGCAAATGCCGGTGATATACAAGATGTTTGGGACAAATTGGACATGGCTTGTGCTTGGGAAATATAACAAAATAAATGCAATGTTATATAGATGCTGCTGTTTTTCTCTACTCGTGCACCCAAAAACATCCAACGTAAACCGTGAGCAAAGACTCGTCTAACATGCTATTCACAACCCATCTTGTTTAAAACGGTGTATTTGCATGCATGTGAGTGTTTGTGTGTATGCGGAAACTGCCACGTTGGACCAGCAGTGAGTCAAACCACATTAACATTTACCAAACCAGAAAGGTAGCCAGCTAGCTTAGAAGCTGTCAATGAAGAGACCTGTTGATATGGGTAGAACTTCTAAGCACAATCTAAGGGTAGGGCCATGTCATTACAATGAATACTTGTCAAGCTTCAATGACAACATGTGCCATGTTGTGTTTTTAAAGGGAGTATGTGCGTTAAACTACAGAGGCGGTCCCATTAGCAACATTTTCATTTTCAACTATTGTCCGACATTTTCACATGGTGGGGGTAGGCGGGGGAGGAAGCAAAAGTGGACCAGTATAAACTAATTCTCTGGATGGATTGACTCATGGATGGGTGTGTTATATTCTTGAGAAACTTTCTAGCTTAGAGTTATTTTTTAACTGACGAAAACCGCTACAGTAGAGAAGCCATGGCAATGAAAAGCTCAAACTCAATGAATTTGACCAGAAAAATTTGTGGGGGAAAAAAAAGTCTGACCACAGTTGAACGATGTACTGAAAGCTTGGCGGGTATGACATCACAGAGCAAGAGCAGTGTGTGTCTGGTCTGGGCAGGACAGTCAGCGTTTGTTGGAGCAGGAGCAGGCATGATCAGCCGATTGGAGGAACTCACCCGAGAGAAACAGAGACCCTAGGCAGAGCAGGACCAGAGCACCCACAATGCACGTGGTCACAGAGAAGCCGTGCTTTTCCTCGGTCTTCTCTGCCATCCTGAACTCCGCCTCCTCATCTTCGTCTTCGTCGTCCGAGGTCCTCGGCCTGAGGGGTTCGAAGGACGGGACGTTCCTCCTTCTCAGGCCGCCCTCCCCCTCCTCCTCCTCGCTGCTGGTCTCACCTCTGGCCAAGTCGAAACTGCTCGACGGTTCCTCAGAACCGAGGGCTGTGGAAAACCCACAGAGGAGATGATGGTCCACTGGTTAATCATTTGCAAGAACACTAAAATATAGACGACTAATCGTAGCATTCTTTCCATCGCTGTTGTAGAACGTAGCTAGCATTCCGGGGGCCAACTCAAACCACATGTATTCCAGAAGAGAACACATTGTATGGATCAATGAGGACATTTTCTTAAGGGAATTAGACTGGGAAATAATGGGAACAACATTAATGAAAAATGTTGAGGTCCAACAACTCATTTACACGCAAATTATTCTTCTGGGATTATTTACCAATGATGGCCGGTTTTTGTATGAATGTGAACACAAACTTCATAACTCGTTTTCCCCTCTTGGTGACCTTCACCAACATCTCAAAGCCCTCACTTTAAGCAGAACAGACAGGGCTCCAGGCAGGCGTACTAAGCTTAATGAAATCCAAATAGAAATGGTATAAAAAAAATCTACATCTTTCATACCTTCTTCTGCCTCTTCCAGTAATTCTTTTTTGGGCATCTCCTCGGCCTCCTCCTCCACGGCTGGTTCTGGTCCAGCTCTGTCTACGGGTCCTACCGTCTCTGGGAGGGGGCTTTCTGGCAGAGCTTCAACCAAGGCATGCTCTGCAGAGGGCCCGTCTTTGACTGCAGCAAGGGAGGGGAGATCGCTTGGTGTCACGGTCTCAGTTGAAATGCTAACCTGGGGCTCTGCAACGGGCACAGGGTCATCTATAAGCACAGGATCCTCGGTGACAACCGGAACCTCAGTGACAACCGGATCCTCAGTGACAAAAGGATTGTCCATGACGACCGGATCCTTTGCGATGATCGGATCCTCTGTGGCGACTGGATCCACCATGGTGACCGGATTCTCCAAGGCAATGACTGGATCCTCCAAGGCGATGACCGGATTCTCCAAGGCAATGACCGGATCCTCCAAGGCGACGACCTGATCCTCCAAGGCAACGACCAGATCAACCGTGACAACCGGATCCTCCAAGGCGACGACCGGATCTTCCAAGGCGACGACCGGATCCTCCGTGATGACCGAATCCATCGTGACAACCGGATCCACCGTGACGATTGGATCCTCCGTGACGACCGGATCCTCTGCGACAACCGGATCCTCCGTGACAATGGGCTCCTCCGTGATGACCGGATCCTCCATGACGACTGGATCCTCCATGACAGAGCTCCTGGGAAGTGGCTCTGGATCGGTGGGTTTGTCTAACACTGGCCTATCTGTGACGGGAGGTGCCGGCTCCGACTCTAGCTCGGGTTCGAACTCCAGCTCACTCAGCGGCGGCTCTGCGAGGCGGATGTGGAGAGGCGTCTGTGACGAGGCGATGTTGGTGACAAAGGGCGTGGCGCCCAGGTCATCGTTGTTGTCACTGGGGGAGCTGGTGACGATGTCGTGGATGATGGGAGGCTGGCTGTCTGGGTCCGGGTCCGGGAGCAGCGTGCAGTGAGGCGGGAGCGGGCTGAAACCTGTGGGGCTCGCTGCGATCGGACCCTCGCCGTCTCCCGGTGACGTCTCCTGGCACACCTGGAGAGGAAGGCCATTAAGAGCAACGCTGAGCCAAAACAAGGAACTATATGTCACGTGGTCCGTTTTAAACACATGTTAAATGTACATGAACAACATTGTGTGTGGTTCAATACTCTATGTCTCATTGTAAACTCACCTGATGGCCTTCCTCTGATAACACAGTTTCTGCTGCGATCTCATCAGACTTGATCCCACCGATGGCCCCTGAAAACACAATTAAATTCCTCCATTATTCCATTCAATTCAACTCGTCTTCACTTCAATGCCATCATCTTAAAATATGCAGCACAGAGAGATACATGAAAGTAATAATAAGTGGTCTACCTGCCACATCCTCAGACAGACTAGGGACATCTCCCAAGCTTTCTGTACCATCATCTACTGGGCCTAGATTGTCCAGTTCACCTTCCTGGGGGAGTACACGCATACACATACAAAAAGGAGATGACACTTTACAAAGACCTCATCCGCATTCAAATCTGTCGATGGTCTGTACAACGCAAACGTGTTACCGCTGACATTTAGTGTGTGGTAAAGGTCGGTGTTACTTTAACTAGCATTTACTTACTCTGAAATCGCTGAAATTGCTGATAAGATGACATTATTAATAGTACTTGGCATTGTTTGGCATATTGTGTGTTCTTAGATGTTGGTAATGCACTCAGAATGGCACGTCTGCTCTTATCTGAGCTATTTATTTATGCAGGCATCCTAGCAATTATGAAACTTGCTCTATTAGCCTCGCAGCTATTAATGCTCAAAACCTGTTCTATTCTTATCTTGTACCACAGTGATCTATTGCTGATTCCTTCAACAAATGTACTCTTTGGAGTGTAAGTCACTTTGGACAAAAGCATCTGCCAAATGCCCTAAATGTAAATGTACAACGTCGAAAATATTTTGCGTTGCTATACATACAGTAGGCCTACATGACATACATGACATACATAACATGAAATGACAGTATAAGGCTGGAGAACACGCAGGTTTGTCTGATTTTCAACCAGTTTGTTGTCATAATGTACCTCAGGGGAGAGGAGGGTCCAGCTGTTTGTTGAGGAGCTGCTGCTGCTGCTGCTGCTGCCTGCGCTGTGGCTGTGGCCCGACATCGCCCTCTTCAGGCGCAGAGAGCCACAGCAGGGGACAGAGCAAGACTGATCCTACATAATGATGTCAATAAAAAACAACACAGTCACACACACACACACGTTCGTTCCATGCCCGCTTACAGCAATTGATTAGACTTAAACGGCAACCGTTACACGACTGATCACAGGCTATCACGTACGGTGATCCATTGAGTAAAAGCACAGCGTGTACATTAAAACATCTACAACGTCCAGATCAGATGTATTTTTGCCACTATTTATTGGGCGAATAAATGGTGGAAGCGGGTTAACCAATCGGCCATGCAGTTCGTTCGAAGCAACCAGTAAGGACACATTGTTGTTAAGTTGGGCTATAGCTGTGTGGTCGTAGCCATTACACGGCACTATCCTGGAAGCAACGCAGCTGACGAGAAAGCGACATTTTCCATCTGGATCGTTTCGGTCCGTGATTTCCAGCCACTCGTTCATTCATTCGTTCATTCAGCCATTCAGACAGATGACCAAACATGGTCAAATCAACACATCGGCGTCATTTAACCTTCCGTCCGGGCCAACGTCGAAATACCACGGTTCCCACTGGGCTCACCGACAGCACCACGGCTACACGCAGCTTAAATCAATATATGTCGCACTAAAAAAAATGCTTCAAATGCTTAAGGTATCGTCTAAAGTCGCAGGTCCGCTGCTGATGGTAAACAAAGGATGACATCTGGATATTTACACTCCTTCTCTTCCGCCTTCACTGCCCGCTGTCACTTCTATTGTAATCCAGTATTATTATTATTATTATTATCATCCACAAGCTCGATTTTAACTCACTTGCTTTTAACCAAAATTGTTGTGTGTGTGTGTGTCCACGCTGGCGTGTTTCTTGCGGACTCTGTTGTTGTCTTGTCTTGTTGTCGAGAACTTGGTAACTTTGGGGATTCCTCGGTGCGTCACGGCGCCGTCCAATAGGATGTCAGCACGGTCCGCTCTGGCCACGCCCACGACCCGGCGACGGCCAATCGGACTGAAGTGTCGCGTCGGACTCCGGAAGCAGCACGCGTCGGCGCACATTAACGGTGATTGACGGCCGCAGGTGAGAGCGGCAGGTGATGGCTATATTTCGGCGACCAGCAGCACAATGACACGTCTGCAGTGCTATATTTGAGACAGAGGGGATTGCCACGGTGGAGAGACCCTCTGCTGCACTTAGACTTACTGTACATTTGTAAATCTGGTGTTTTATTTTTTATTATTCTCCTGTTTATTTCTCTATTGTTTTATTCTATTTCTATGCAACCTGACACAAGAATTTCCTTCGGGATTAATAAAGTTCTATCCTATCTTATCTTACTCATGTTGCCTGGTACCAAGCAGCTATTGCAACATGCCGGTGTGTTCTTGTATTCTGGTTTGAAAGCATTATCATTACTTTCTATAAACACTTTGTAATATAGCAGACTCATTAGAAATATACAGTGGTCGG
Source organism: Coryphaenoides rupestris (assembly GCA_002895965.2). Lineage (NCBI taxonomy): Eukaryota > Metazoa > Chordata > Actinopteri > Gadiformes > Macrouridae > Coryphaenoides > Coryphaenoides rupestris. The sequence continues at coordinate 218,213 of PIJE02000565.1, read as the reverse complement.
GTGAGAAACACGAAAGAAAACTTTCAGCATGCTCTATTTTCTGACTCATTTATTTTATATATATTATATCTATATGTATTATTATTGTTATTATTCCTATTATTATTATTATTACATCACAATTTTTATTATTACTGTTCAACAATTATCATTATTATTATTATAGAATTATAATAACCCACACGTGGGTCATTCGTTACGTATTAGACACGAAACGACAAATTAGTTTCTTCTGATTTGTCGTCGTGCTGCCACCCACAGGTTTGGAGGTCAGTACCATTTACATTAAAAAAAACCAAATAAAAATCTGTACAAATCTAAATAACAGCCTGTAATGTGTATGACATCCAAAATAGTCTCTGCCATAAGTATACTGTCTATAAAAAATTACAAATATATATTATTAAACTGCAGCGCGTCTTACACTTTCCGTTTCATTGGCCAATCGCCGTTGCCGTCCGATGACGAATACCGGCGAGAACTCGGATCAACCAATGGCAACGCGCGGTTCTGCCACAGGACCAATAGGAGCCCGCGACGCTCTTTTGAAAGCTGAAGGCGGCCCCGGTGTGTTCGAGAGGGAAACAAAGCCGCAGAGCAGCGCTCCTCCGTCGGCCCGAAGAAAAACAAAGAAAAACACACCAAATACCGCGGATACCTCGCTTATTTCCACCGTACACTGTGAGTATAGTCGCTTTCAAACGGCGCAGTGAATTCGGTCGAAGTGAACGTTGCCAATGTCTCCCCCGCTTCGTCAAAGACGTCTTAATCTGTAACGACCACCCGCAGGTAACCAGGCTGCTGTTCGGGGTCTGCTGTCCACTCTTGTTCTGATGCGTTGTGTCCCTCCTGTGTAGGTTCCCACCATGTCCCAAAAACAGATATACTACTCGGACAGATATAACGACGAGAAATACGAATACAGGTGAGCTGCCTTACACTCCTATTTCAAGTCAAAGTTGGAAAGGAAGTGGCATGACCCCCCCCCCCCCCCCTCCCCTCCCATGCCATGGCCTGGGTGCTGCCGGCCAACATGGCATTGCTGGCCTGACTCCCCCCCCCCCCCCCCCCCCCCCCCGTGACATTGTGTGATAATGATGCCTTGCTTGTGTGATAATGATGCCTTGCTTTATTTACTGACATGCCTTTTGTTTCTCCCCCCCCCCCCACCCGCTATGTGACTGTAGACATGTGATGTTGCCGAAGGATATTGCCAAGCGGGTGCCCAAAACGCATTTAATGTCCGAGACCGAGTGGAGGAATCTGGGAGTCCAGCAGAGCCAAGGATGGGTGCATTACATGATACACCAGCCAGGTAGTTGACCAATGCCCACCCCCCTCCCCCCTCCTCCCCAAGCAGTGGTGTCTTAACAACTATCAGTTCATGCTCAAGAGGTTATAGCTTCCCAGATTTATCATTTCCTCCCTCTTGAATTGGCATCGGCACATGCGGTGAGTACATATCGAGGTATATTGAAGAGCATGTAGCAGCTGGCTTGACTCTGAAGTTAGTTTTTCGTTTTTTCTTAATCCTGTTTGTAGTGTTGTAGGGTCAGCGTTTATGTCTATGCATATGCCTGTGACATATGTCTCTGGTGACTTGACCTACAGCATGTGTGCGTTGAACAGGACTCCGCCCCCAGCCTCCACATCGTTGGCTGTTAGCACTTGTCCCAATCACAATAGAGATTCATAACTTCCCGTTGAGCCCTAGGGTGTCACGGCTCTGCTCTTGTGTTGTCGCCACATCCCACCTGCTGCTAACCACCCGGCCCACTGTCAAAGTGAGATGGATTATCCACTCGGAACCAGAAACTCCACCTCAAAAAGGTTTCTGGTTTGTGGTGGATTAAAAGGCAAACTGTTGCGCCTGAGCCGTACCATCATTGGTGTTCGTACTTTAGCGTGGAGGACAAGATGGAGAGCGTGAGCTAGATTCGGCTGATGACTAATATTTTACACTGATCAATAGGTCTCAACATGCAGTATTACGGTCGTGTAATTATGTACGGCAATTGCTAGATGCAGACAATGGCGATGTTCTACAAAATAGTGGCTTATCACATGACATTCTGAAATGCCTCTTAGTATTGCCACACCATTTTTTTTTCTTTTTTTGAACTAAATGCCTGCTCATGCCTCAGAAATGTGGATGAATTACAAAGTTTGTTAAAGGCAAATCATTGATAATTTTGCTAGAGCAGCTAGAACAGTCTGGTACATGGAGAAAATGTGATTATTTTATAGTGATGCTGCCTTTAGGACCAGGAAAAGATGACACTTGCCATATTATGATATCCAAAATCTAAGACTATAAACCTAAGACTATGTAGAGTATGTATACTACAAATGCTTCTTCGCTCCACTAGGGATGGCCAACTGGAAAGTTGCTGGTTCGATACCCAGCTCTGCCTATCTAAGTGTCAAGGTGTCCCCGAGCAAGACACTTAACCCCAACTGCTCCTGATGTGTTGGTTGTTACCTTGCATGGTTGACACTATATGAATGGGTGAATGTGAGACAACTGTAAAGCGCTTTGAATAAAGGCGCTATATAAATGCAATTTGCCATTCATAGACCACTGTGACACTCCTCCCCAACAGAGCCCCACATCCTGCTGTTCCGCCGCAGCCTGTCCAAAACCAAGTGAGGTGTCCCGGGGTCCTCGAGGTCAGTCCACCGGAGAACCTTCCCCTGGTCGATGGCCATCTTCTCAGAGCAGGGGACTGTGCTCTCGCCGGCGAGGTTGAACACTCGAAACAAGCGCTGTATGAGATGGCGCCGATTTCATCGAACTTTTTTTATTGCAAGCTCCATGCTTGGGCGGGCTGATCATCTTGGGCCTGGGAGGAGAGGGAAAAGAAAAAGACTAACCAGCGTTGGGAAGAGCTGTTGTAAAAAGAAAAGTACGTGTCTTCTCCTGACGGAAGAACCTGTATGCTTGTGCCCACGTCTAGGCTCACTGCTATTATACATGTTGTTTTTCCACTGTCGCTTATCTGTCTTCTGTTTGTCTTCTGAGTCTTGTCTGTACATTCCACTATATTTTTTAAGAAGTGTGATTAAAGCCACAATCTGGGTGACCAAAACTAGTAAGAAAGCCTACCTGGAGGTTTTGCATGTACTGTTCCATGCGGTTTAAATAGGTCTGGAGTGGTTGGGGTTAATGTTTAACGTACGTTTTGGATATGTTTATTTTCCTGGAAACCTTGTTTTTCTTCTTTTTATTGTGACATGATGCTGCTGAGTTTAAATGACATTTGCATGGCATTTGACAATATTTATCATGCACTTAAAAGCTGACTGATTTCACACCCCAACCAGACATACTTTTACACATGAATTATCAATAGGAAGCAAAACATTTTGGTATGGCCTTTCTGACATAAGTTAATAAAAGCTTTGAATTTGGCAATGTGAGAAGTGCATGTTATTTTCATAGCTTGAACTGTCATTCTTAATCCTATGTTAATCACACTGGTGTATTTGCTGTGGATTTTTACTCCCAGCCGATGGGTACTAAATCCTTACTGCCCACCAAGTGGCATACCTTATCACCTTGATGACCTGTACATGAATTCACATTGGATAAGCGTTTTCTTTTTTAGTAGGCCTAACTAAAGTCATACTGTTTAGGAATGGATACCTTGTGGGATTGGTGATAAACAAAGGGAAGTGCAATAGTGCGTAAGGACTTGTTTGTTAACAATGTTTCAGTGTTGCCATAAGCTCATGAAAAATGCAAGACTTACAGTAATCAGATTTTCATGTTGGCAGCCCATGGCCACCTGTTACTTTTGGCAATCGTGATACAATTTTCAGTATAGCGTTTCTCTATGCTCGGAAATTAGCACTGATTATGGGGGGGGGGGGGGGGTGTGCAGCGAAGGGCACGATGGCAAAGTGAGTCGGCTGTGTCATGCAACAGATGCTGATCTGTATGCCAATGCTTTTGTCCACTTCTGTAGGTCCCCGTAAGCCAGCCATTAGTGCCAATTTAGCCTACAACCTGTTTTTCATGCATACAGTTAAGCCATCTGCATATAGATGTAATAAAATGTATATTTTATTTTTTAATAGGTCTTTTCACAATCATGTGACTTTATAATGGTAATGGGGGACATTCACCGAATGGCATAGAAGGTGCTAGAAACACAAACAGAATGAATGCATGAATACATGTAACATTACACACAGTATCTCATGTTAACCATGGGCAATTGTATGCGCCTTAATCTCATAAATATAATGCGTTTTTACCCGTTACACCTCTGTGATGAAGGCTCGTTTCAACCTTGTATTGTTTCATCGACCTTGTTGACCTTTTCAAATTGTATATTTATATTTAACAGTCACCTAACATTTAGAGCTGTTTACTCATGCGGATCTTGGTAGTATATTGGCCACCTGTGTTTAGTTTGAGTGTGATCCTATATGAACGGCGTTCAACCGACAACCATCGGCTATTCATATCCTGCCGTAGCACCATAGCAGACATGTTGCAGGCCTAACAATGCAGAAAGGCCGCGTGTCTACAAGCGTATTCCAGTGGAGCCTATACACATACATTGGAGAACCTGACTTTCGCACCAGTGACTCTCTGCCTGCTGAGAGTAGGGCCCTACAACCTCACGGCTGTGCTGGAGGGAAGCTCACAGCATCTCCTTGGGCTATGCGCCGTGTGTGTGTGTCTATCTATTCAGTGCACACACACACACACACACACACACACACAGGGGCGATGTAGGGATGGTTAAATACGACCCCCCCCCCCCACGTCTGCTTCACAACAAACCCTCGGAGCAGAAAGTGCTTTGTTAAAACCGCAGTGGACACACCGATCGGGTGCTGTGTGCGCGTCGGTGTGTCACCTCTGCTGTCCTTATACGGTGACGTGCGCGGCGGGGGGATATACAACGCGCGGACCTTGAAGTAATGCGCGGTGACACGTGGCAGACTCTACACGTGGACGTGTGACGTGACGTGCCGACGGGTCTCGGTGAATATTAATTTTTTTTTGGCGGCACGTGACGGGAGCCGCTTTGTGGCATCTGCTGTCTGGGGCACCGCGGTGTCGACCCCCCCCCCCCCTCCCCTCCCCTCCCCCTCCCCCCGGCCGCGCCGAGCTGTCAGCCATCTCGTTGTCTTGTTGAACCTCTCCGGTGGATGGGTCGTCTCTGTTGAATGCTACCGTTGAGGATATTGGGGGACATGTTCGTTTTTTCAATTACAATTTCAATGAAACGGTGAAAGGTGAAAATGTCCATTTAAAATTGCAGTTTCATTTTGCAATAAAAAGAAATGTTCTTGTGTTCAGAAATAATTTGGGACGCGGGAAACATATTAGAAAATACCAATAATACAAAATAATAATTACAGTGCACCAGTTACTGTATAATAGGGCGTACATATGAAAAGAATGAGCAGATTAGGCCCTTGATGCTTTGTGATGACACACCAAATTGAAAACAGGAATTCAATGAATTTGGAAATCTGATGAAATAACTTGCTGGTCAGAAAACAATTATTAATTTAATTGACGTACTGCCAGGATTTGGTTTTGACCTACAGTACATGTAGGTGTCTGTATATAATCTATTTGATTGTCGGCTGCATGTGGAACCTGAGCGCAATCAAATATGCAAATACAACAAACATTAAACCACACGATGACAACTGAACTGTGATGGATCATCTGAATTTAGCGCCCAGGTTTTGTTTCTTTTACATTGGACTGCAGAGGGCACTATTGCAGCACACAAGAGAGCACCTCCAGTAAATCATGTTTTATTTAACGGTGTTTTTAGCTGCATTGAATAGCAAATTAATCTATAGAAATCCCCAAGGTTGTTTTTGTCTCCAAAGAGACTGTGCCTCGCATTTAAAGTGTTATCTACAATTTAGCTGGGATAGTCTAACCTATATATTTAGATAGGCCCATATGTATCTCCTAGAATCTTCCAGCTGTCATAGGCTACTTTAAAGTTTTCTTTCCGTGGCAACAGTTGGACACCGAGGGCAGTAGCAACATGACTGGGAGGTATGGATATTGTGAGTTACGGAAACCATTTTTGACAATCAAGGGCAGAAAATTGCTGAAAAACGCAAGTACTTGCCGGCTTGTGATTGGTCAGCAATTGTAGGCCGCCCACCATGGGGGTCTGGAGACAGCCGTCAGAAAGCTTGCAGGGTGGATGAGGAAATGTGAAGGCCTTCAGGGGGGCTCCATGGACCGTGCTGATACAGGCAGTCGGCGATGCTTTAAAACGATAACCCAAACCAAACTCTAATTACACTGCAGCTTGGTGAAGAAAATTACAGTGTGATTTTGGCTGCAGCCTTTTTCAGAAAGGTTGCTGATTTTAGATTCATTCAAAAAATGAATTCAAAAGGAATGGATTGATTCATATTTATGGAGATGATCTGTTTTTGAATATTGCAGAAAAAAATGTTTTTGTGCTCAAGGCTTTTATCATTAACACATTTAAATGAAATTGGATACGAACATTGTAGGGTGCAATGGTAATATTCTTCTTCTACTGGCATCTGCGCCAAAGGGTTTCAGGGCCACATTTTAAAACAGCTCCAGAATGGACAAAGGGCAAATGTTCATGCTTACTTAAATGAAATTCCAGAAGATTTCCAGAGCCTTGTCTCCAAAGTAAAAGGGCTGAAAAAAAAATACAAGGTGTGAAGAGATTCACAGCTAAGCACCCAGAGAGACTGGAATACGGAAGGGAAAATAATCTAGAATAAGAGGTGAAAGACCCTAATAAAACATACAGCAAACAGCACTACCGGGACTGTCTATGGAGATGAGAGAGAGAGAGAGAGAGAGAGAGAGAGAGGGAGGGAGGGGGAGAGTGGTGAATGGAGAGGTAGGCTAATACCAAAAAGAGGAAGTTATGGAGAATAGACAGGGGGTGTTAGGTGGGAGAGAAAGAAGGTCAGACCGAGAGATGGGAAGTGTGGTGTGGTGAGAAAGGATATTTATGTGTGGAAGTGGCTGGCGGTGTAGTGGGATGCCCTCTAAAAAGAAAGCCCTCCGTTTTGGTGTTAAAGGAGGAGAAGGAAGAACGTGAAAGATGTTTCCCCGCAAAGTTCAAGGTGGGGGGGGGGGGGGGGGACAAGAAAGCCTCTAATTGTGGCATTAGACTTAAGATGAGAAGAAAAAACAACCAAATAATAAAAGCTCTTTCTAAAAATGGAATTTTAAGCAGTGTGAAATAATTCATGAAAATAATCTGTCAAAGGAGAAGGGAAAACAGTGTCTCGTCCTAAGGTTACTATTCAGTGAAACAGTGAAACAGTCTCTGTAATTGATTCAATTTTGAATTATGCATTTTGCAAAATCTATAATTTAGTTAACACCATTTGCTGATTTTGCTCGGAAGGGCCTAACATAATTAAAAATCTAATGTGAAATCAGCACTTATATTCAAAGACACCAAAGAATCTTTTCTCCCACGAGGCCTTGGGACAAAATAGTAAAATAGGCAAAAATGGCTTTTACATATTTAATTAATATTGGCTTGGTAATGGAGCATTACACATTGAATAGTGCCTCCATGTTTAACATTCTGTAATCCTACTAGGTTAAGTGAGGTTTATGTTTCCAATAATAAATGACAGGGAGAATATTATACGCTCATATAAAGTTTTTGTTCCTTTATTACCCGCAGTTAATTATACATGCTGCTAGGAAGCGACTTTGTCAAATGGCATACTAATGTGAAATAATACACACAGCAAACAAATATTGTTTACTATATCCATCAGGATGAATCCTGATAATTTACTAGTTTCTGTGTGTAACTATTAAACATGTTGATAGGTAATTTTAGTCCCAAATGAATCACTCAATGTGGAAATGCTATTAGGAAGTTGTCAGAACTTCTAATGGTGTTTATGCTCATGAAGCAGCTTCTAATCCACTACAGCTGTCTCAAGTGCTTCGCCGTTTCACGTTGGAAAACACGTCTCTCTTACTGTTAATGGCAATTATACTGGTATATGTTAAAGAAATGTGGACATATGTTGAATTTATTCTATTAATAGTAAGTGAACTAGTTTGTCCTGTGTAGAAGGACAGTGAATAAGTCTCATTTTAATTGAAGCCTGGCCTATACATTATCCATACTGTTAGGGCCAACCTATAGGGGAACCGGCCAGTAAAACACCAACACTTTAAGACACACAGGGCATTGCTGATGTGTAGTGGGCAACCGGCCTTTTCACGCTGGTTTTGATAGCCCAACCACCTACCACCTGTCCAAGCAATCAAAACAACGACACCCAACTAATAACCAATTAACCCATTAACAACCACATACACCACCAATTAACAAAATGACCAAACAACAGACACAGCCAATTAAGTAATTAACCTCACACTGGACCATACATTTGCCTGGTTTCAATTTCAGTTAATTAACAAGGAAATGGGCCAGAAATGATTATTCCAAGATACGCAGTTTAAGACACATGTCCGTGTCTCTCCTGTTGCTATTCCCACCGTGATATGCAAACTATAAACAGGCCTGTCGGAAGATAATTGACGTGGTGTATCGTCCATAAAGATAGCACAGGAAGTGCTTTCAACGAGAATGGCTTTCTCAGTCTGAAGCAGCCCCAGTTGGTGCTCCATGTTTGCCCTATATTCTAAATCCAGGCACTTAATTGACATCGGGGAGCGTTTCCCGCCTCACTGTTTTGCTGCAACCCCCCCCCCAGCAGCGTCCACGCGGTCAATAAGGAAAGAGTCACAGCTAGCCTGAAAGACCCGTGGCGGGCGCGGTCGCTCCCACCTCATCCATCCCCAGCAGTCACTCGTGGCGTCGGCGTCGGCTGTGTGAGGAATGGCGCTAATCCTTCCGGTGATTGTCGATGTGTGGGAAGCTTATGGACCTGTGCTGCGTGTGTCGCCCACACGGCCTGCCATTGATTTCCCCCATCGAAAAAATGCTGTCGTGTGAATTTATGGCACGGCCGTGTTTTAGCACAGACTGTTAAAGAGTCGCCGAACGCTGAAGTCGGTTCCATTGAATCCATTGGCCAAAGGGATTTGGAACACAAAAGATCAGAGCTTTTATGTTTTTTTGTGAGCGAATTAAATTGTACAGTATTATAATACATATATAACACAATTCCTTACTTGTCGACACAGGAGTAAATACAACTACTATCGCCATTCTCAAGAGAAGTGCGCAAGATTATATTGCAGCATGTTTTGGGGAGTGGATTCCATCAAGAGCCCAGGAGACGAGTCTCTTAAAAGCCTCTGAGCGGTGCAAAATATCTGGATGATGGAGATTTAATTTAGTGTAAACATAACGTTGCGAAAAAATGTATTACACGCAAGTGTAAAATTCAAACACAATGTTAGGCATGGGTTGGTAGATCTATTGATTTAGTGCTTATTTGAGTTAGAACGTTGAGGCATTCAGTTAGAAATTGTATTGGTTAAGTAACGTTTAGGCATATGTAGAAAATGACCTTGCCTCGCAGACCCACATAAAAGGGGCTTTTCCAGGGCTTCCCCTGCCACAAGACACCGGCGGCGGATGTTGAGTAAACTGGTTTATTGCAGAGTTTGTAGTGTGGACAGAGCAGGTTGAACAATGCTAGCATGCTAGTGCTCTCTCTCTCTCTCTCTCTCTCTCTCTCTCTCTCTCTCTCTCTCTCTCTCTCTCTCTCTCTCTCTCGTGTGTGTGTGGTGATGGCTGGTTTAACCTGAGAGTATTGATTAGCTAACCCACCACAAGTATGCAGCCTCACCCAACTCCAGACTCTAACCAGCCTGACTGGGGCCAGGTGAGGCTGCTTAAAACCAGCCACCAACCACAGCGTACATTAACGTAGCCTTGTGAGCCTGTCCTGACCTTGTAGTCACATGCCAATTGTCAAACGGCTTGCAATGGCTAATCACACTCACACCTGGTGGCATAATATGTTCCCTTTAAATGATAATACCAATCAGGGTCCTATCCTCCCAATCAGGACCAATGATGCCATTGGACCCAATCAGTACCAAAGGTGCCCGAGGAAAGTTGGTTTAATCTGAAATAGACTGAAATAGACTGAAATAGACTGTTTATCTTTTTAACTGTGTTAAAAGATGAACAGAAATGTGCATGCAAGGTTTTTCCCAGAGGCGTTGTTTTTACTTTACATCCGACTGAATTCAGCAAGGTTTTTGAACAGCGCAAAGCGGTGCCCATAAATATGTGGAAATCAATTTCTGTCCAGCCAACGCCTCACTACAAAACACAAACGTGAATAAAGTAAAAGGTCTCACCAGGCTAACATTAGAAGAAACTCTGAATGGAGCCATTTCTGACATCATAGGAAAAAGATGTGAGATATAGTCTGAAGTATATTGATCAACTTTAGCTGGGAAGCATATGCATAACATTATCCACCTAACCCAGGTTTATATCTACGTCTGCCAAATTCCCTAAATGTAAATGTAAATGTCAATGTCAATTATGCAGCGTCTTTACAGCATTCCTCCCATTCCTTTTTTTAGGAATGAGAAATATGAGCAAATAGGCAAATTAACAAGTAGGCATATCAATATAAAAAATGTATTATCAAGTTATGTCGTAAGAATATGTGGGTGCATGTACTGTGTACTACCTATGTGTGTGTGTGTGAGTCTAAGAGTATGTTTCGGCTGGGGATTCTCCCCATCCCTCAATTTGGTGATGGGGGGTATGTGGAGAGTGTGTGTGTGTGTGCGTGTGTGTGTGTGTGTGTGTGTGTGGTTGGTGGCTGCTTGGATTAAGCAGTCTCACCTGGCCCGAGTATGCACACCTGTGGTCCAAATCGTGCATTGGCCAATCAGGACACACAGGTTAAACCCAGACATCACCACACACACACACACACTCAAGAGAGAGTCTATAGGAACTAGAATGCAGCAATAACACACACACACACACACACACACACACACACACACACACACACACACACACACACACACACACACACACACACACACACACACACACACATTATGTCTCAGGGCATTTTACTATTCCTTTTTAAAAATGTTTTATAATAATGGCAATTCATGCCACCTCGGCCTCATGGACACCTTCTGTTTTCCCGCTTTGTCCCCACATATTGTTCTCACACAGGATAGCTTCATTAGTATACAATAGCGTACACACAATAGGAAGAAATTCGGTGTCCCTTAACCCCCTTTCAAGCTTTCACCTTTTACACGTGACAGAAAAGCTATCTTGTGTCCGGGGACTGTATTTTGGAGAAAGAATAAGGCGAAGAATGAATTGGCTGTCAAACAGTGTGACACCATCTCCAGTAGCTTTTCAGCGCTTGGCTTCTGAATCAATTTAGGGATCGACCGAGCATTTCATCTTGAGTTTCAACCTTGGCAGATTCCTTAGCGGTCTTTTGTGCATTAGTATATTTCGCACATTGGTGGCTCACGGTCGAACCGTCTAACAATCCGACTTTGGAGAACAAGCGGCCCAATCTGGCCACACTATCATATTAATGAGGGAGTATTGAACTGCACTTGTGGATTGAAGGCTATTTCCAAAGGAAGTGCTCTGTGTGTGTGTGTGTGTGTGTGTGTGTGTGTGTGTGTTGCGTGTGTGTGCATGTGTGTGCGTGTGTAGGTTTGGGTGTTTGTGTAGGGGTGCATGCGAGTGCATGTGTATGTCTCAATGTGTGTTTGTGTCGTGTGTGTGTGTGTGTTTGTCTTGTGTATGTGGGTTTGTGTGTGTATGTGTGTGCGTGTAAGTGTTCATGTAGGTGTGTGTCTAAACGTGCATATTGTACGTGCGTGTGTGTGTTTCTGTGTGCTTCTTTGTGTCTAGAGCTGCATGTACATGTGTGTGTGTCTGTGTGCAAGTGTATGTTTGTGTGTGTGTGTGTCTAAACGTGCATGCATATGAGTGTGTGTAAACCTCCATGCGTATGCGTATGTGTGGGTGTGTCTAACCCTGCATGTACCTATCGGAGTGTGTGAGTGTGTGTGTGTGTGTGTGTGTGTGTGTGTGCTCGCTGCGTGTATTGACCATCTCGAGTGAGGCTGGCCGGCCCTTCCGCAAGTCCTTGATGTGTGAGAGATACAGTCTGGACTCTATTGATCAGCATGACAACTACGGCCCCCGCCGTCCAACCCCCTCGACGGCAACACGCACACACACAGACACACACACACACACACACACTTCCCAAACAATGCTATAATCAATGGGAATGTTTAAATGACCTCACGCACGACTCAAATAACACTCGGGCTCGACTCTCCGGATTCATCTAATACCGTGCAATTACGGCGGAAACCATCACCATCACCATCACAATCATTTCTGCGGCTACTTCTCCATCTTCCATCTATCCCACCCCTGTGGGATAGATGCTTTTTTGCTTTCGCTCCATTTAAGACACCGTACTCTCCTCCCCTCCTCTCTCTCTCTCTTGGTCTCATCTGTTCACCCATCTTTTATATTTCACATTCCCTTTCACCCACCCCCCCCCCCCTTCATGTTTTTTGCATGATAGATCGGAGGCACATGAGCCGTTTCACCCATATTTTATATTTTTTCCCCGCTCCTCGCGGGGCGCAATCCAAACACACACGTGTGAGTGTGATGGTTGTCAAATGGTAGTGGGGGTAATCAGACACACACGAAGAATGAATGAATAATGCATGGCAATATGTTCGCATGGGGGGCGGGATTATTATGTCTGGCTATCATTGTGTTGATTATTGCCAGCTTGCGCCTTGCCACGGCTGATGAAATAAAGAGAGACGCGCTGGGAAAGACGTCAAACCATGCCATATACCGTGATGGGGCCCGTCTCTGTCTCCACGCCGCTACACCTGGAAATTTGTGTCAATTATCTTGAGCGTCGCGCGTAGCTCAAGGGCACGGCGCACGCTACGCCACGCCACCGTGTTGGATCATGTGTACGCCCTGGATAACAAGTGCGGTAATTGTACCGGTGTCTTGAATGTACACACACAACGCAGATTCGATCACACTTTGACAGACACTTTCATCCAGACAATAGAAAGGCTTACGACACAGCAGGAGGAATGCCAAGGCGGTGATTGCGGTGACCGCGGTGACACGTATTCATGTGTAGCATGTAGGCTACTGTGTGTAGCCTACTGTAGCAGGGCTGCTGCCACAATGCCACATACTGTAAGTGGCTTAGCCCGGGGCCCCTCAGGACACAGGCAGGTAGTGCTGTAAAGTCCGGTTTATTGTAAAGTGCAAGCATGTAAAATGGCATGACCGAGCACATGGTACTTACTAGCATGCTAGCGCGCGCTGTGTGTGTGTGTGTGTGTGTGCTGGTGGCTTTACTTAACCTGTGGTGCAACTGATTATCCAATGCACCACAGGTGTGCAGCCCCCCCCCCCCCAGACTCTAACTGGGCCATGGTGAGGCCAATTAAGCCAGCCAGTCACCAAACACACACACTCCCACACCTACGCACATGCATACATACAGAGTGTTTGGACGTCGAGTGTTTCGACGTGCCGGTTCATAAGGCCAGGCTTCAATTCAAACTTTGAGAAATTGACAAAGTCGGCCGAGCCAAACCGCAGGAGAGTTTGAGATAAATGGAATTCGGAAGATTTCCGAATTCCATTGTGCACCCCCCCCCCCCCCCCCCCCCCCCACAAGCGAAAAAACAAATCCTGCCGCTGGAGATGGGGTGATGGTGTTCCTGTATGACGGCGGAACGTTACAGAAATAAATAAACCATGGTTACTAATATAGGCTGTTTTATTTCCATCATCCATCCATACATACACTCAGTGTCAGGTCAGAGAGTGGGCGAGGAGGTGGATGTTTTGCGGTGGAATCCATGCGAAAAAAACAACCCCAATTCGTATAAATCATCGCGTAAAAGTGAATCAGCATCACAGCGAAAACTCCTGCTGGCAAAATGAAATCCTATCAGGCAGCTGCAGAAGTGTTGGCTTTATTTGTTTAAACACCAGGGACCAAATAGAGAGTCGCATCCGAGCAATATCCTCCAGTTTAAAAAGGAGAAGTTGACTCTCTGAACAACAACAACAACAAACAACAACAACAACAACAAGAAAAACAACACAACAAAAGCACGGTTGAATGCCAACGTCACAAAGAAACACAACATTTAACACGCGGGGAAAATGACCTATTCCACGCATTCTGTCCCGTCGTCAATGTACGAATGTATTCTCCCCCGTGTGAAAAGGATGACATTTCCGTCGCACGCAGATAAACGTTTGCTAGCTAGGCTTTGCGTTCTGAAGCGTCGTCTTTTGTATTCAGACAACCCCCCCCTGTCTACCTCCCCCGCCCCCCCCCCCCCCCCCTTTTCTCATTAAAATATATATTTATTAACCTGAGCTAATGCTTCCACTGCCCCACTTTCCAATTAGCTGTCAGCCGCTGTGCCCTCCTTCTTGCGGAAGCTTCTTCTGAGCTTAAATGGCTGAATTAGGCCCGTACCTTTTAAGATAATGACTTAATTTGGGTCTTTTTGTACGCTGACAGTAAGCGGAAGTGCAGTGAAAAGGGCTTAGATAAGGCGGTAATTAGGGGCTATGGCAGATGTTGCGCCGTGTGTGTGTGTGTTTGGAGAGCGGAGCTGTTAGTCGCGGTGGGCCGACGTCCGTTCTCCCGCTCCCCGCTCCGCGCCCACGCTCTGCGCCCACGCTCGCTCGAACGATCGATCGATCGATGCCCGACGCACACGCACACAGCACACACTCACACAAACACACACACACACACACACACACACACACACACATGCGGCGCGTCATTTGCTCCCGCGTCTGTGTATGCGTGGCCGACGCACCGTTCTCATGGGAATGCGCGTGTTGTGATTGTGTTTGGAGGGAAGGGAAGGGAGGGCAATGGAGATGTAGGGAGCGTGGTGGTGAGGTGCTGGTGGTGTGGGGCGGTGGTGGTGGTGGCGGCGGTGGGGGTGGGGCGTTGTTGCAGAGGCAAGTACAGTTGTGGTCTCTGTGGGAGAGTTAAGTGTACGCTGTGGGACGGAGAAGGCTGGGTAGAGTGTGTGTGTGTGTGTGTGTGTATGGGGGGAGGGGAGGGGGGGAGATCGAGACGTCATGGGGGGTGGGGGGGGGGGGATTAGATTTGCTCCGGTAACAAACAGATCGTGAAAAAAAACCCCAGGGATGGGATAGAAGGGTAACGTAAAAGAAGATGAAACAGGGGCTGTTTCAGAATTCGGTGGGGGGGGAGAGGGGGGCTGGATTAGTGCCACTTGAGGAATGACAGAGAGAGAGAGAGAGAGAGAGAGAGAGAGAGAGAAGAGAGAGAGAGAGAGAGAAACGGAAGGAGGAAGTGTGATAGGAGAGAGTGGTGGGGTAGCCCGGGAGTTTAGGTGGGATTAGTTTTGCTTCAGGGGTCACGGATTGAGAGATGGAACGGTTGTCAGCCCGGATCCCGCTGGCGTCACGGAAACAAAAGCTCTTATCAATCAATTGGTGACAATCTCATAATCTCTCTCTCTCTCTCTCTCTCTCTCTCTCTCTCTCTCTTTCTCTGTATATTCATGTCTATGCTATACGGCGCTCTGGTGAAGTTCACCACAGAGAGAACATGGAAGTGAGACCGTAGGGTATTGACAGGAAGTAAAACATTTGACCCACCGGATTCAAACGGATCAGTTCACTGCCCTTGTAGCTCCTCCTCCTCTTCCGCCGCCACCGTCATCACATGACAGCGGCGACTCCGAACGCAAACGGGAAACGCGGCTCAACGGGAGGATCACAGGCGATCCCTGATCATCGGTGTTAATAACTGCACATTCTTGTGCTGAAAACGGAAAACAAAATCTGCTCTCGCCACACACATTTTGTTTTCCATAACAACGTTGGTCAGTTTCGATACGATGGATTCTTGGTGGTTGATATTTGGCACGGATATCAGTCGCCTTTCCGCTGGCAGTGGGGAACGCTGGCGACATTTTCTTCATCGCAAATGTTGTTCTTGTTGTCAACGTGCGTTTCCTTTGCTGACTACGTACCCCACGTTTTTCTCAAAAAGTGTTTCTCAAAAAAGTTAAACTATTCTCAACGCTCCACTATAAAAAAAAAACGCACTGCCCAGCGCTTTTTAAAACCCGCCCCCTGTTGGTCATTTTCCACAGGGTTAAAAGATAAAACGGTGGTGCCTATTAAAAAGAAAAAACGAAAACGGACAGTGTGAACAGGCCCTAAATCGCCATCGCGTGTGTTTTGTCAGCAGGTTGACTCCGGATCCTTCTGCCCGCAGGCGCTGCTGTGTATGATCACCTAGCTTGAGGGATGAGCATATCACCGCGAGTGATGCGCGTATAGCGTATTAGCGTACTACCAGATGTGTTGAGGATCTCCTTGTAAAACAAACAAACAAACAAACAACGTCCCAGCATGCATCGCTTCCCATCCCGGTGGCGTCCCGGCAGAGCGGGAGTCGGAGAAGGTTTGAGAGAGAGAGAGAGAGAGCGAGAGAGAGGGAGAAAGAGACAGAACAGAGAAAGAGAGAGAGAGGGAGAAAGATACAGATCAACAAAAGAGAGCGAGAAAGAGGGCGAAAGAGACAGAACAGAGAAAGAGAGAGTGTGGGAGGAAGAAAGAGGGAGAAAGAAAGAGAGAGAACAGAGAAAGAGAGAGCAGGTTTCTTGCGGCTGTGCGCGGCCATTAGCCCAGATGTTGTGTATCGGCTTCATCAGGGCCTCTTGCTAGCAGACGGACACTGACAAGGGGAGGAGGAGGAGGAGGAGGAGGAGAGGGTGGAGGAGGAGAGGGTGGAGGCGCTGAGGCGGGTGGAGGAGGAGGAGGAGGAAACATTGTTAGAAAAGGGAGCCGGCACTGTCAGATGATGCGGGCGCGCGGCCTCGTTTGGTTCTGAGGCGTAGCCGTGGCCCGGGGGGGGTCACCGGGGGGCACGCTTTGACACTGGCAGGAGAGGAATAACAAGTCTAATACAGAGACGCCGCCGCCCTTCCCCGGGTGAACATCGCACCACGCCGCTCCCCGAGAACACAGCGGAGGGCGGGGGGGGGGGGGGGGGGATTGAACGAATGCTTGCAGAGGGTGCGAAGTGAATGCAGGCAAAAGGAAGGTTCTTGTGTGTGTGGACATTGAGAGAGAGAGAGAGAGAGAGAGCGAGAGAGAGAGAGAGAGAGAGAGATAAAGGGGAAGAGCGGAGGGAGGGAGGGGAAGGGGGAGGGGGTGGCCTGCTATACGCGCATCACTCGCGGGATATGCTCATCCCTCAAGCTAGGTGATCATACACAGCAGCGCCTGCGGGCAGAAGGATCCGGAGTCAACCTGCTGACAAAACACACGCGATGGCGATTTAGGGCCTGTTCACACTGTCCGTTTTCGTTTTTTCTTTTTAATAGGCACCACCGTTTTATCTTTTAACCCTGTGGAAAATGACCAACAGGGGGCGGGTTTTAAAAAGCGCTGGGCAGTGCGTTTTTTTTTTATAGTGGAGCGTTGAGAATAGTTAAACTTTTTGAGAAACACTTTTTGAGAAAAACGTGGGGGTACGTAGTCAGCAAAGGAAACGCACGTTGACAACAAGAACAACATTTGCGATGAAGAAAATGTCGCCAGCGTTCCCACTGCCAGCGGAAAGGCGACTGATATCCGTGCCAAATATCAACCACCAAGAATCCATCGTATCGAACTGACCAACGTTGTTATGGAAACAAAATGTGTGTGGCGAGAGCAGATTTTGTTTCCGTTTTCAGCACAAGAATGTGCAGTTATTAACACCGATGATCAGGGATCGCCTGTGATCCTCCCGTTGAGCCGCGTTTCCCGTTTGCGTTCGGAGTCGCCGCTGTCATGTGATGACGGTGGCGGCGGAAGAGGAGGAGGAGCTACAAGGGCAGTGAACTGATCCGTTTGAATCCGGTGGGTCAAATGTTTTACTTCCTGTCAATACCCTACGGTCTCACTTCCATGTTCTCTCTGTGGTGAACTTCACCAGAGCGCCGTATAGCATAGACAGAAGAGAGAGAGAGAGAGAGAGAGAGAGAGAGAGAGAGAGAGAGAGAGAGAGAGAGAGAGAGAGAGAGAGAGACAGAGAGAGAGAGAGAGAGACAGACAGAGAGACATAGAGAGAGAGAGAGAGAGAGAGAGAGAGAGAGAGAGAGAGAGAGAGAGAGAGAGAGAGAGAGAGAGAGAGAGAGAGAGAGAGTCAAGAGCGCGAGAGCGGAGAGAGAGAGAGAGGGAGAGCAACCGTATCCATCTCTCAATCCGTGACCTAGACCAGAGAGGAGCAAGAGAAAGAACCTAAGGGCACGGCGCACGCTACGCCACGCCACCGTGTTGGATCATGTGTACGCCCTGGATAACAAGTGCGGTAATTGTACCGGTGTCTTGAATGTACACACACAACGCAGATTCGATCACACTTTGACAGACACTTTCATCCAGACAATAGAAAGGCTTACGACACAGCAGGAGGAATGCCAAGGGCGGTGATTGCGGTGACCGCGGTGACACGTATTCATGTGTAGCATGTAGGCTACTGTGTGTAGCCTACTGTAGCAGGGCTGCTGCCACAATGCCACATACTGTAAGTGGCTTAGCCCGGGGCCCCTCAGGACACAGGCAGGTAGTGCTGTAAAGTCCGGTTTATTGTAAAGTGCAAGCATGTAAAATGGCATGACCGAGCACATGGTACTTACTAGCATGCTAGCGCGCGCTGTGTGTGTGTGTGTGTGTGTGCTGGTGGCTTACTTAACCTGTGGTGCACTGATTATCCAATGCACCACAGGTGTGCAGCCCCCCCCCCCAGACTCTAACTGGGCCAGGTGAGGCCAATTAAGCCAGCCAGTCACCAAACACACACACTCCCACACCTACGCACATGCATACATACAGAGTGTTTGGACGTCGAGTGTTTCGACGTGCCGGTTCATAAGGCCAGGCTTCAATTCAAACTTGAGAAAATTGACAAAGTCGGCCGAGCCAAACCGCAGGAGAGTTTGAGATAAATGGAATTCGGAAGATTTCCGAATTCCATTGTGCACCCCCCCCCCCCCCCGCCCCACGAGCGAAAAACAAATCCTGCCGCTGGAGATGGGTGATGGTGTTCCTGTATGACGGCGGAACGTTACAAGAAAATAAATAAACCATGGTTACTAATATAGGCTGTTTTATTTCCATCATCCATCCATACATACACTCAGTGTCAGGTCAGAGAGTGGGCGAGGAGGTGGATGTTTTGCGGTGGAATCCATGCGAAAAAACCCCCCAATTCGTATAAATCATCGCGTAAAAAGTGAATCAGCATCACAGCGAAAACTCCTGCTGGCAAAATGAAATCCTATCAGGCAGCTGCAGAAGTGTGGCTTTATTTGTTTAAACACCAGGGACCCAAACTAGAGAGTCGCATCCGAGCAATATCCTCCAGTTTAAAAAGGAAGAAGTTGACTCTCTGAACAACAACAACAACAACAACAACAACAACAACAAGAAAACAAACACAACAAAAGCACGGTTGAATGCACAACGTCACAAAGAAACACAACATTTAACACGCGGGGAAAAATGACCTATTCCACGCATTCTGTCCCGTCGTCAATGTACGAATGTATTCTCCCCCGTGTGAAAAGGATGACATTTCCGTCGCACGCAGATAAACGTTTGCTAGCTAGGCTTTGCGTTCTGAAGCGTCGTCTTTTGTATTCAGACAACCCCCCCTGTCTACCTCCCCCGCCCCCCCCCCCCCCTTTTCTCATTAAAATATATATTTATTAACCTGAGCTAATGCTTCCACTGCCCCACTTTCCCAATTAGCTGTCAGCGCTGTGCCCTCCTTCTTGCGGAAGCTTCTTCTGAGCTTAAATGGCTGAATTAAGGCCCGTACCTTTTAAAGATAATGACTTAATTTGGGTCTTTTTGTACGCTGACAGTAGCGGAAAGTGCAGTGAAAAGGGCTTAGATAAGGCGGTAATTAGGGGCTATGGCAGATGTGCGCCGGTGTGTGTGTGTGTTTGGAGAGCGGAGCTGTTAGTCGCGGTGGGCCGACGTCCGTTCTCCCGCTCCCGCTCCGCGCCCACGCTCTGCGCCCACGCTCGCTCGAACGATCGATCGATCGATGCCCGACGCACACGCACACGCACACACTCACACAAACACACACACACACACACACACACACACACACACACACACATGCGGCCGCGTCATTTGCTCCCGCGTCTGTGTATGCGTGGCCGACGCACCGTTCTCATGGGAATGCGCGTGTTGTGATTGTGTTTGGAGGGAAGGGAAGGGAGGGCAATGGAGATGTAGGGAGCGTGGTGGTGGAGGTGGTGGTGGTGGTGGTGGCGGTGGTGGTGGTGGCGGCGGTGGGGGTGGGGCGTTGTTGCAGAGGCAAGTACAGTTGTGGTCTCTGTGGGAGAGTTAAGTGTACGCTGTGGGACGGAGAAGGCTGGGTAGAGTGTGTGTGTGTGTGTGTGTGTATGGGGGAGGGGAGGGGGGAGATCGAGACGTCATGGGGGGTGGGGGGGGGGGATTAGATTTGCTCCGGTAACAACAGATCGTGAAAAAAAACCCCAGGGATGGGATAGAAGGGTAACGTAAAAGAAGATGAAACAGGGGCTGTTTCAGAATTCGGTGGGGGGGAGAGGGGGGCTGGATTAGTGCCACTTGAGGAATGACAGAGAGAGAGAGAGAGAGAGAGAGAGAGAGAGAGAGAGAGAGAGAGAGAGAGAGAAACGGAAGGAGGAAGTGTGATAGGAGAGAGTGGTGGGGTAGCCCGGGAGTTTAGGTGGGATTAGTTTTGCTTCAGGGGTCACGGATTGAGAGATGGAACGGTTGTCAGCCCGGATCCCGCTGGCGTCACGGAAACAAAAGCTCTTATCAATCAATTGGTGACAATCTCATAATCTCTCTCTCTCTCTCTCTCTCTCTCTCTCTCTCTCTCTTTCTCTGTATATTCATGTCTATGCTATACGGCGCTCTGGTGAAGTTCACCACAGAGAGAACATGGAAGTGAGACCGTAGGGTATTGACAGGAAGTAAAACATTTGACCCACCGGATTCAAACGGATCAGTTCACTGCCCTTGTAGCTCCTCCTCCTCTTCCGCCGCCACCGTCATCACATGACAGCGGCGACTCCGAACGCAAACGGGAAACGCGGCTCAACGGGAGGATCACAGGCGATCCCTGATCATCGGTGTTAATAACTGCACATTCTTGTGCTGAAAACGGAAACAAAATCTGCTCTCGCCACACACATTTTGTTTCCATAACAACGTTGGTCAGTTCGATACGATGGATTCTTGGTGGTTGATATTTGGCACGGATATCAGTCGCCTTTCCGCTGGCAGTGGGAACGCTGGCGACATTTTCTTCATCGCAAATGTTGTTCTTGTTGTCAACGTGCGTTTCCTTTGCTGACTACGTACCCCCACGTTTTTCTCAAAAAGTGTTTCTCAAAAAGTTAAACTATTCTCAACGCTCCACTATAAAAAAAAAACGCACTGCCCAGCGCTTTTTAAAACCCGCCCCCTGTTGGTCATTTTCCACAGGGTTAAAAGATAAAACGGTGGTGCCTATTAAAAAGAAAAAACGAAAACGGACAGTGTGAACAGGCCCTAAATCGCCATCGCGGTGTGTTTTGTCAGCAGGTTGACTCCGGATCCTTCTGCCCGCAGGCGCTGCTGTGTATGATCACCTAGCTTGAGGGATGAGCATATCACCGCGAGTGATGCGCGTATAGCGTATTAGCGTACTACCAGATGTGTTGAGGATCTCCTTGTAAAACAAACAAACAAACAAACAACGTCCCAGCATGCATCGCTTCCCATCCCGGTGGCGTCCCGGCAGAGCGGGAGTCGGAGAAGGTTTGAGAGAGAGAGAGAGAGAGCGAGAGAGAGGGAGAAAGAGACAGAACAGAGAAAGAGAGAGAGAGGGAGAAAGATACAGATCAACGAAAGAGAGCGAGAAAGAGGGCGAAAGAGACAGAACAGAGAAAGAGAGAGTGTGGGAGGAAGAAAGAGGGAGAAAGAAAGAGAGAGAACAGAGAAAGAGAGAGCAGGTTTCTTGCGGCTGTGCGCGGCCATTAGCCCAGATGTTGTGTATCGGCTTCATCAGGGCCTCTTGCTAGCAGACGGACACTGACAAGGGGAGGAGGAGGAGGAGGAGGAGGAGGAGGAGAGGGTGGAGGAGGAGAGGGTGGAGGCGCTGAGGCGGGTGGAGGAGGAGGAGGAGGAGGAGGAGGAAACATTGTTAGAAAAGGGAGCCGGCACTGTCAGATGATGCGGGCGCGCGGCCTCGTTTGGTCCTGAGGCGTAGCCGTGGCCCGGGGGGGGTCACCGGGGGGCACGCTTTGACACTGGCAGGAGAGGAATAACAAGTCTAATACAGAGACGCCGCCGCCCTTCCCCGGGTGAACATCGCACCACGCCGCTCCCCGAGAACACAGCGGAGGGCGGGGGGGGGGGGGGGATTGAACGAATGCTTGCAGAGGGTGCGAAGTGAATGCAGGCAAAAGGAAGGTTCTTGTGTGTGTGGACATTGAGAGAGAGAGAGAGAGAGAGAGCGAGAGAGAGAGAGAGAGAGAGAGAGAGATAAAGGGGAAGAGCGGAGGGAGGGAGGAAAGAAGTAAAGACGGACGAAAAAGCAAAGCGTGGGATTACGTGAGACAGCTGGGGAGCGGAGACTGCTGCAGAGCAAACACTGGGGGAGAGAGATATATACAGAGAGAGGGAGAGAGAGAGAGAGAGAGAGAGAGAGAGATACAGAGAGAGAGAGAGAGGAAGACAGGGAGAAGGAGAAGGCTTGTGTTTAATTACCTGCCCTGGAGAGCGCCTAGCTTGAGCCAAGGAGGAGCCTGGGATGTTCTCTAATTGGCCCTGCTCAGCGGAACGGGGGAGCGAGGGAGACGACGACGACGGGGTGAAAGACTAAAGAGAGAGAGAGAGAGAGAGAGAGAGAGAGAGAGAGGGGGGGGGGGGCAGGGAGGGGTGAGAGGGTGAGGGGGGCGGGGAACGTACTGGACTCCGTAGGCCTGAAATTGGGCGCATGTTCGAAGTATCATACAGACGGACAGCTAGGTAGCTAGTTAGAGAGGACTGCTAGGTGGAAAGCTATGATAACTAGATCATTAAATAGACACACGGATAGATAGGTGGATGACTTGATGGATAGATAGGCACTCAGAAAGTATGAAAGATAGATAGATAGATAGATAGATAGATAGATAGATAGATAGATAGATAGATAGATAGATAGACAGATAGATAGATACATAGATAGATAGATGGATGGCTAGAAATATCCAGTCATCCAGTCAGAGGTTAGAGTGATGTGGAAGAAAGCAGAGACGCACAGTTGCCATGACACCCAAAAGGTAGGGAGGAAGTGAGCCGGGGAGAGAGCCGGGGAGGGAGAGAGATGGATGAGAGGGGAGAGGAAGGAAGGAGGTGGAGACAGAGATGGATGGAGTGAATGCGCCGCCGTATCCAGAGGACAGATCTATGCAGAAGGGGGAATTCACGGCTGCTCAGAGGACGTGTTGGGGATTTGGCTTTGGGAGGATGACAAGTGGAGAGAGAGAGAGAGAGAGAGAGAGAGAGAGAGAGAGAGAGAGAGAGAAGAGAGAGAGAGAGGGAGAGATGTAATGGTAGCTACTTGAGAAAGAACATGTGTAAGGGATGGAGGGAGAAATAGAGAGAGAGAGAGAGAGAGAGAGAGAGAGAGAGAGAGAGAGAGGGGGGCAAGGAGTGGTTGAATAGGCATCGAGAGGAGGGAGGAAGAGAGTTGTAGAGACTGCAAGAGTGCAAATGCCCAAAGTGAAGTGTAAAAGGAACAGGGGGAAGTAAAAAGGGTGAAAACTAAGATATATGGTGCCGTGGATCCAGTATACTTCCCCCCCCCCCCCCCTCCCCCACAGCCAGGCATGAAAGCTGAGACATTGAATGAAGACCAAACCTCAATAAACACAACTAGTCATCAGTTGTTTACTGGGGCATCTTCGTTGTCATTGTGTAGCCCACCCCCCCCGCCCCCTTCCCCCATCCCCCACCGTTAGGACGGCGGCGTTATTTTAACCATAGCGCCCCAATCAATGCCTGTGACAAGCGAGTATTGGTGATCAATCAAAAGTGCCAAGACACAATTGATCACGCTCAGTCAAATGTGACATAAACAAGGCGGCCCGCCGGTCGATGCCTCGCCGAGCCCGCGTGCGTTCGCTCGGTCCTCGGCGGAACACGCTGTATGTATCTCAATTAGCGGCGACGCGCTGCCACTGTTGTGTTTGATAAAGATGCTCATTTATGCACATCAGCGGCGAGTGATGAAGTGGAGGAGAGTGTGTTGTGTACAGAGGCCACGCGCGCGCGCACACACACACACACACACACACACACACACACGCACGCGCGCTTTTATTTCATCCGAATTGTGGCCAAATGGGAATTAGTAGAGAGATACACTTAGGGATGCTGTTACAACCTTCATTGCATTACAGTATTTAGTCAGCATGGGTTAA
Source organism: Coryphaenoides rupestris (assembly GCA_002895965.2). Taxonomy (NCBI): domain Eukaryota; kingdom Metazoa; phylum Chordata; class Actinopteri; order Gadiformes; family Macrouridae; genus Coryphaenoides; species Coryphaenoides rupestris. Next base: position 193,693 of record PIJE02000565.1, on the reverse strand, counting down.
TGCAGGAAGAGAGAGAGAGAGCACTAAATGGTAAGGACATACACACAAACACACACACACACACACACACACAAACACAAACACACACACACACATACACACAGCTCTTTGAATGAATGTCAACCTGCAGCGCTCTGCACTTATATTGTCACTTTTTCTTCTGATGATAGCTATAATTAGCATATTCCCTGCATAACTGCGACAGGGGGCAGGGGATTACATATGAAATGTGATGGTTATTAAAAGTAGGAGGGGCTTTATGTTCATGTGGGCCTGTGTTTCGTCAACGAGAGAGCGGGCGTGGTGAATATTCTTTGGGATGATACATGCTATAACATTATAACACTGAACCAACTCACACGACTTCTTCAACGCTTTTTCTTCCCAGGGTATATTTTCACGTGCAACATGGCGTGTGCTTTATCACAATTTGTCACTCACTTGTCCGTCAGGCTGTGTTATGTTCCCATGTTACCCAGAAGGCCTTTCACCGGGGGGGGAGAGTGGCGAGACTCAAAGCCACAAAGCCAATGTGTCATATTCTATACGAGGTCCTAAGCATGGCTTCCTATGCTATATTACACAGTATATCCTAGTAGTATCCGACTGATATACTGACATGCTGATATACTGATGTACATATGTTATACTTTTTTGGCCCACGGTTTCTATTTGCATACGTATAAACTGTAAACAGAGGCAAAAACACTCAGTCACCGGTATTATGCGTATAAACTCCAAGATGAAACGGATCATTTAAAATAATCACAGAACAATTGATTGCGCGCCACACATATAATTGAAATATCCAGATTGCAATCTTACAGCGAGGAGAGAGCGTCGCCCACTTAAATATGCTATTGTTGTTCCTTCATTAAAGCCTAGCTGCTCGTTTTGAGGAAACAAAAAAAACACAAAAAAAACACACAAAGTATATTTGAGTTTGCAGAACTGAGTGTAAAAAGGAGGATAAAGATAGAACCCCGCAGATGACTAATGTTGTGTTTCTCCTCGGCTAAGCTAATAACGGCTGCACACCGCAGCAAAACAGACAGTCAGGGAACAGGCACGCCACGCAGCGACTTCATTATAGCTGCATGCTAATTGCGCCGGTTTCAACTTATTCCCGCCGCTACGGAGTCGCCGCGTTATATAATGAGATAGAAACGGAGCGGAGAAGAGGGCGAGAGTGACGAGACGCGCATGTGTGTCTCTCTCTCTCCTCGACACACACTCACTCACTCACACACACACACACACACACA
>PIJE02000565.1:182428-189928 GCA_002895965.2 Coryphaenoides rupestris | reverse complement strand
ACACACACACACACACACACACACACAGGCACAGATGCATGCACGCAGGAAGCAGGGTTGCGTGTGGCATCAGCAGAGCCTGAACCGAATGCTGTCGTTCTACCACAGGCCACATCCCGCCTGACAGCTGAGCAGTTGACCTCTGACCCCAGGAAGCCAGAGTGGAAAGAAAAAAAAAGGAAAAAAAAGAAACATGCACACACACACACACACACACACACACACACACACACGGGTACAGCTAACACACTTAACGAACGTGAACACACACAAAGACACACACACACACACACACACACATAGACATGGGTACCGCTACTAACACACTTAACGAATGTGAACACATACACAAAGACACACACATGCATAGACACACTCACACGCACGCAAACACACACACATACATGCACACATAGACATAGATACCACTAACACACTTCACAAATGTGTACGCACACAAAGACACACACATTATGTACATAGACACACACACACACGCACACATACACACTCACACTCACACTCACACACACACACAGTCTTTCAGAGGTGAATATGCTTGCCATCCTGTACACACACCCACACAGGTACACCCTGGCATAAGTGCACATGCTGAAACGGTGCTGGGAACACGGAGGCCTTCTGCCTTGCACTGTTTTTTGCGCCCGATTTAGACGGTGACTCAAAACCCAGCATTAGCGGTGGTGGTGGTGGTGGTGGTGGTGGTGCTCGGGCCTGGAGTGGAGGCACCGACCACGTCTCTCTCTGAACACAACCCTGGGGATGGGCTCGTAGTGCTTGGGGAGGCCTCCCGCGCGGTGCAGACCGGAGGGGGTGGGGGTGTGGGGAGTTCAAAATGTAAATGTGGGAGGAGTGCCCCGGCGTTGCATGATAAGAGGGGGGGTTCTGACTCAGAAGAGAGCTGGGATGCTGTGTATTCGTACATCGGACTAAATAAAATCTAACCCCGCACCCCTCAGCTTCCCGGAATAAAAAGCGAGAAATCCGCAATCGTTTTTGCTCTCGCGTTGAGTACAGTGATCGGGTTAAAGGTGCTGTAGGAGATATTTGAGCGCTGTGAAGAGAGAGGGCAGAACAGGAAGAGAAACACGGACGAGAGAACTAAACAAAATCTCCTCTCTCTCTCTGCTTCTCAGTGTTTCTAAGCCATTTTGAGAAGTGGTGAGAACGATGGAGTACGTGAGAAATTAGCTAATTTCTGACCAATCATGGCATCTCTGACCAATCATGCATCTCTGACCAATCACGGCATCTATGACCAATCACGGCATCTCTGACCAATCACGGCATCTCTGAAATCGAAATGGGCTCATACAGAGCCGGGGCGCAGTAAACTTGGAACAAATTATTCTATCTTTTCCAAAAATTCTCAGCTGAATGACGGCTGTAGAATTTCTAACAAATTACACAAAAATTATAGCTCTTAAATCCTACCTTTAAAGAACATTGCTAGAAAAGCAGATCAGGTTAAACTGATCCAAAGTCTTGTCGGAATGTTAATATTTATCTTATCCATCACGAATGGAACTTCAACCGTTTGATTTCCGTCTTTGGTGCCCAGAGCCGGCAAATCTGTCGTTGTACATTTTTAAACGGGAGCATCAAAGACGGTAGAACAGAAGAGGCTTCTCCCAGAAGGCGCGTGCAGACGATACGTTCATCATTACATCTCCGCACGGATAGCGCTTTGATCGTCGCGCGGTGAGGGCCTTTTGAACGCCACGCCACATCAGAGCCTCGTCACGTGCGTTGCAGTAAGAGTTGTGGATGTCTAGATTTTATTTTCCGCTCCGCAGAACGGTATTTTAAATATTTATTGAATTTCTTTTTTTTTTTTTTAAGGTTGTTTAACCTACATTCAATACAATTACCGGTATACCCTCTGCCCCTTGACTCCACGGGCGTTACCAGGGTAATCAAGTTATACCATGTGAAGAATAGGATGCCTTCCTGTAGTGCATGTTTAATATGTCTATAAAGTTTAGATTTAGTATTTTCAATAAGCAGGTATGTAATAAAAAACCTGTGTATGTGTGTTTGTGTGTGTGTGTGTGTGTGTGTGTGTGTGTGTGAGAGAGAGAGAGAGAGAGAGAGAGGGGAAGAGGGAGGGAGAGATGGACAGAGGGAGGGAGGGAGGGAGGGAGGGAGGAGGGAGGGGAGAGATAAAGAGTGGATAAAGAGCCAGCCCATCGAATTGGATTTCGAGACGCGGCGTTTAAAAAGATGGAGGAAGCAATAAAGGTGAAATGCAGTTGGTAAAAAGAGATAAGAAGGAGGAGGAGGAGGAGGAGGAGGAGGAAGAGGGAGGAGGAAGAGGAGGAGGAGGACGAGAGGGAGGAGGAGGAGGAGGAGGAGGAGGAGGAGGAGGAGGAGGACGAGAAGGAGGAGGAGGAGGACAAGGAGGAGGAGGAGGAGGAGGAGGGGGGGGAGGAGGAGGAGGAAAGTGCGATCGATGGTAACACAGCCAATGACTGCTGGAGGTGACAAAATGGCCCCCGGGAGCCTTTTTTTTCCCACCCTAATTCTTAATTTAAGTATATGCTATGGCTGAGAGCCGAGGCCCTTCCCTGGTGGGATATATATATTGGTTTTCATGTAGTTAGCTCCCCGACTGAAAGTCCTTCATAGTTAGAGACCTCGACACTGAGGATTATGAAATCCGTTTTCACCATCAATACCAAATGTGTGCCTCCGTTAATTATTTGGCTGAGGTACTGGTGGACGTACTGGAGCGCGGGTTGGACCACACACCCTCTGCAGTGTTGCACCTCCTCTGAGGGTGCAGAGAGGAGAGGAGGTGAGAGAGTGCAGAGGGCGGCGCGTGTCCTTAGGTTAGAAGTGGTGGTGTGTGTGTGTGTGTGTGTGTGTGTGTACGGCGGATATCGGCTACTTATCAAACCCTGAGCCCGGCCTTCCATCCCATGAAGGGTTCTGGTAGTTTCTGCTCGGGGTCGGGGGGTGGGGAGGGTCAGCTTGGGGTGTACCTGTGTGGGTGTGTGTACAGGATGGCAAGGATATTCGCCTCTGAAAGACTGTGTGTGTGTGTGTGTGTGTGTGTGTGTGTGTGTGTGTGTGTGTGTGTGTGTGTGTGTGTGTGTATGGGGGGAGGGGCGGGGTTAAAGTGTACAAATTCAGTTTTCCTCTTGCTCTGCCTCTCTCTCTTTCCCCCTCTCTCTCTCTCTCTCTCTCTCTCTCTCTCTCTCTCTCTCTCTCTCTCTCTCTCTCTCTCTCTCTCTCTCTCTCTCTCTCTCTCTGTGTGGGAGAGCCCTCAACATCTGAAGCCATAATGTCTCCGGCCGTAACGTCAGGCTCAAATCCCACAGCTTATATAAAGTTGTGATGGATTCGCCCGCCTCATGTTTCACACAACTCACGCTCACGGGGAGGTGTGTCCTGATTAGATTCTGGACTTTGCTGCTTTTTACAAGGTACTATATTTTTTTCCCGTCTACCCTTTTTGCCCGTTCTTCCCTTCTTTGCAGGGTGTGGAGGTGTTATAGACTACACCCTTTCAAAAATTATGGTATACCGTCTACAATCTAATAACCACCCCCCCCCCCCCACACACACACACACACACACACACACACACACACACACACACAAACACACATACACAGGTTTTTTATTACATACCTGCTTATTGAAAATACTAAATCTAAACTTTATAGACATATTAAACATGCACTACAAGGAAAGGCATCCTATTCTTCACATGGTATAACTTGATTACCCTGGTAACGCCCGTGGAGTCAAGGGGCAGAGGGTATACCGGTAATTGTATTGAATGTAGGTTAAAAATACCGTTCTGCGGAGCGGAAAATAAAATCTAGACATCCTCAACTCTTACTGTCGCTCTCCATTGTGAACTTCTTTACTTCCCTTTGGTCTTTCTTTCTCCGTTTGCTCTCTGCCTCTTTAAAGAGCAGAGTTGCTTTTAAGACTCTCTCTCTGTCTCTCTCTCTGTCTCTCTCTCTCTCTCTCTCTCTCTCATTGTCTCTCTCTCCCTCCCTCTCCACCCCACTCTCTCTGTCTCAATTTATTATTTTAGCTGTGAGATAAAAGCAGCATAAAAACTGGGCCACAGAAATAAATAAAACGGCATTGGAATAAAAAAAAAAAAAAGACCAGGAGGCCTTTAGCCCTTAAATAGTCTAATTATTAAATAAAAGGAGAGGGGAAGCGATTCATTCGACACGTGATTATCAAAAGAGGATGGTAGAGCTAAAGAGAGAGAGAGAGAGAGAGAGAGAGAGAGAGAGAGAAGAGGGAGAGAGGGGAGGGTGAGGGGGGCGGGGAACGTACTGGACTCCGTAGGCCTGAAATTGGGCGCATGTTCGAAGTATCATACAGACGGACAGCTAGGTAGCTAGTTAGAGAGGACTGCTAGGTGGAAAGCTATGATAATAGATAGATAGATAGATAGACAGATAGATAGATAGATAGATAGATAGATAGATAGAATAGATAGATAGATAGATAGATAGATAGATAGATAGATAGATAGATAGATAGATAGATAGATAGATAGATAGATATAGATAGATAGATGGATGGCTAGAAATATCCAGTCATCCAGTCAGAGGTTAGAGTGATGTGGAAGAAAGCAGAGACGCACAGTTGCCATGACACCCAAAAGGTAGGGAGGAAGTGAGCCGGGGAGAGAGCCGGGGAGGGAGAGAGATGGATGAGAGGGGAGAGGAAGGAAGGAGGTGGAGACAGAGATGGATGGAGTGAATGCGCCGCCGTATCCAGAGGACAGATCTATGCAGAAGGGGGAATTCACGGCTGCTCAGAGGACGTGTGGGAGGGAGAGGAGAGAAGAGAGAGGACAGAGAGGAGGAGAGAGAGGAGAGAAGATGAGAGGAGAGAGAGGAGAGAGGAGAGAGAAGGAAGAGAGAGAGAGAGAGAAGAGACTGAGAGAGGAAGGAGAGGAGAAGAGAGAGAGAGAGAGAGAGAGAGAGAGAGAGAGAGAGAGAGGGGGGCAAGGAGTGGTTGAATAGGCATCGAGAGGAGGGAGGAAGAGAGTTGTAGAGACTGCAAGAGTGCAAATGCCCAAAGTGAAGTGTAAAAGGAACAGGGGGAAGTAAAAAGGGTGAAAACTAAGATATATGGTGCCGTGGATCCAGTATACTTCCCCCCCCCCCCCCTCCCCCACAGCCAGGCATGAAAGCTGAGACATTGAATGAAGACCAAACCTCAATAAACACAACTAGTCATCAGTTGTTTACTGGGGCATCTTCGTTGTCATTGTGTAGCCCACCCCCCCGCACCCTTCCCCCATCCCCCACCGTTAGGACGGCGGCGTTATTTTAACCATAGCGCCCCAATCAATGCCTGTGACAAGCGAGTATTGGTGATCAATCAAAAGTGCCAAGACACAATTGATCACGCTCAGTCAAATGTGACATAAACAAGGCGGCCCGCCGGTCGATGCCTCGCCGAGCCCGCGTGCGTTCGCTCGGTCCTCGGCGGAACACGCTGTATGTATCTCAATTAGCGGCGACGCGCTGCCACTGTTGTGTTTGATAAAGATGCTTCGAAACGTACACACACCCGTGCACATTCAAAGAACAGTGGTCACACACGCTCCGCACACACACACACACACACACACACACACACACACACACACGACCTCCTCACCGAATTGTGGCCAAATGGGAATTAGTAGAGAGATACACTTAGGGATGCTGTTACAACCTTCATTGCATTACAGTATTTAGTCAGCATGGGTTAATGCAGGAAGAGAGAGAGAGAGCACTAAATGGTAAGGACATACACACAAACACACACACACACACACACACAAACACAAACACACACACACACATACACACAGCTCTTTGAATGAATGTCAACCTGCAGCGCTCTGCACTTATATTGTCACTTTTTCTTCTGATGATAGCTATAATTAGCATATTCCCTGCATAACTGCGACAGGGGGCAGGGGATTACATATGAAATGTGATGGTTATTAAAAGTAGGAGGGGCTTTATGTTCATGTGGGCCTGTGTTTCGTCAACGAGAGAGCGGGCGTGGTGAATATTCTTTGGGATGATACATGCTATAACATTATAACACTGAACCAACTCACACGACTTCTTCAACGCTTTTTCTTCCCAGGGTATATTTTCACGTGCAACATGGCGTGTGCTTTATCACAATTTGTCACTCACTTGTCCGTCAGGCTGTGTTATGTTCCCATGTTACCCAGAAGGCCTTTCACCGGGGGGGGAGAGTGGCGAGACTCAAAGCCACAAAGCCAATGTGTCATATTCTATACGAGGTCCTAAGCATGGCTTCCTATGCTATATTGCACAGTATATCCTAGTAGTATCCGACTGATATACTGACATGCTGATATACTGATGTACATATGTTATACTTTTTTGGCCCACGGTTTCTATTTGCATACGTATAAACTGTAAACAGAGGCAAAAACACTCAGTCACCGGTATTATGCGTATAAACTCCAAGATGAAACGGATCATTTAAAATAATCACAGAACAATTGATTGCGTGCCACACATATAATTGAAATATCCAGATTGCAATCTTACAGCGAGGAGAGAGCGTCGCCCACTTAAATATGCTATTGTTGTTCCTTCATTAAAGCCTAGCTGCTCGTTTTGAGGAAACAAAAAAAACAACAAAAAAAAACCACACAAAGTATATTTGAGTTTGCAGAACTGAGTGTAAAAAGGAGGATAAAGATAGAACCCCGCAGATGACTAATGTTGTGTTTCTCCTCGGCTAAGCTAATAACGGCTGCACACCGCAGCAAAACAGACAGTCAGGGAACAGGCACGCCACGCAGCGACTTCATTATAGCTGCATGCTAATTGCGCCGGTTTCAACTTATTCCCGCCGCTACGGAGTCGCCGCGTTATATAATGAGATAGAAACGGAGCGGAGAAGAGGGCGAGAGTGACGAGACGCGCATGTGTGTCTCTCTCTCTCCTCGACACACACTCACTCACTCACACACACACACACACACACACACACACACACACACACACACACACACACCGCTGTGAGAGGGGGGGGGTCACGGCCGAGCATTCCGACTCTCGGCATGAAAGTCGTCATTAGAACTCGGATAATTGCGCGGCGTTATCGGATGTAAATTAGCCTATTCTGTTTTTTTCTCTCTCTCTCTCTCTCTCTCTCTCTCTCTCTCTCTCTCGGGAAGAGCAGATTGCGAACTGGCGTCCACTTTGCTGTCTTTGGCGCAACGAGCGCGGTTAACGGCCGCGGCGCTCCGCATTACGGATAACCCCTCGCTCACCCCGTGTACTCCGCCCGCACCTGCAATTATAAAGCGTAATGTGTCATGAGAGTCTCTCTCTCTCTCTCTCTCTCTCTCTCTCTCTCTCTCTCTCTCTCCCGCTGCCGACCCCTGGCCACGCAAGCGGCGGCGCGGTGGGAAAGCATCGCGGGCCGTAATGCACCATTATGATATCGAGCGGCTGA
>PIJE02000565.1:154928-179928 GCA_002895965.2 Coryphaenoides rupestris | reverse complement strand
TAAGAGGGGGGGTTCTGACTCAGAAGAGAGCTGGGATGCTGTGTATTCGTACATCGGACTAAATAAAATCTAACCCCGCACCCCTCAGCTTCCCGGAATAAAAAGCGAGAAATCCGCAATCGTTTTTGCTCTCGCGTTGAGTACAGTGATCGGGTTAAAGGTGCTGTAGGAGATATTTGAGCGCTGTGAAGAGAGAGGGCAGAACAGGAAGAGAAACACGGACGAGAGAACTAAACAAAATCTCCTCTCTCTCTCTGCTTCTCAGTGTTTCTAAGCCATTTGAGAAGTGGTGAGAACGATGGAGTACGTGAGAAATTAGCTAATTTCTGACCAATCATCTCTGACCAATCATGGCATCTCTGACCAATCACGGCATCTCTGAAATCGAAATGGGCTCATACAGAGGCCGGGGCGCAGTAAACTTGGAACAAATTATTCTATCTTTTCCAAAAATTCTCAGCTGAATGACGGCTGTAGAATTTCTAACAAATTACACAAAAATTATAGCTCTTAAATCCTACCTTTAAAGAACATTGCTAGAAAAGCAGATCAGGTTAAACTGATCCAAAGTCTTGTCGGAATGTTAATATTTATCTTATCCATCACGAATGGAACTTCAACCATTTGATTTCCGTCTTTGGTGCCCAGAGCCGGCAAATCTGTCGTTGTACATTTTTAAACGGGAGCATCAAAGACGGTAGAACAGAAGAGGCTTCTCCCAGAAGGCGCGTGCAGACGATACGTTTATCATTACATCTCCGCACGGATAGCGCTTTGATCGTCGCGCGGTGAGGGCCTTTTGAACGCCACGCCACATCAGAGCCTCGTCACGTGCGTTGCAGTAAGAGTTGTGGATGTCTAGATTTTAAGTGTAACACTATCTGTGACAGAAGAGAGAGAGAGAGAGAGAGAGAGAGAGAGAGAGAGAGAGAGAGAGAGAGAGAGAGAGAGAGAGAGAGAGAGAGAGAGAGAGAGAGAGATAGGGAGAGGGAGGAGAGATAAAGGGGTGGTTCGCGGGGGGCCGAGGGGAGAGGGGGGGCCGGTGGAGCTGCAGACCTTCCCAGGCAGCAGCAGTGGGGTGCAGTGACCGTGAAAGTGCTTAAATAAACACTGAGACGGAACATACAGGCCGAGGGAGGGAGAGAGAGAGAGAGAGGGAGAGGGAGAGAAGCAGAATGTAAATGAGAGAGGGAGAGGGAGAGGGAGAGAGAGAGAGAGAGAGAGAGAGAGAGAGAGAGAGAGAGAGAGAGAGGGGGGAGTAGCAAAATAGACAAAGCCATCAGGACTTTAGACAACAGAGTCAAGAAAATGGAGTACAGACTGTGCATGTGTGTGTGTGTGTGTGTGTGTGTGTGTGTGTTTGTCACCGCAGAGAGAGAGAGAGAGAGAGAGAGAGAGAGAGAGAGGGAGAGAGGAGAGGGAGAGAGGAGAGGAGGGAGAGAGGGAGAGAGGGAGGGAAGGAGGGGGGAGAGATAAAGAGTGGATAAAGAGCCAGCCCATCGAATTGGATTTCGAGACGCGGCGTTTAAAAAGATGGAGGAAGCAATAAAGGTGAAATGCAGTTGGTAAAAAGAGATACAAGGAGGAGGGGGGAGGAGGGGAGAGAGGAGGAGGAGGGAGGAGGAGAAGGAGGGGGAGGAGGAGGAGAGAGGAGGAGGAGGAGGAGGAGGAGGAGGAGGATAGAGGAGGACGAGAGGAGAGAGGAAGAGGAGGAGGAGGGAGAGGAGGAGGAGGAGGAGGAGGAGGGGGGGGAGGAGGAGGAGGAAAGTGCGATCGATGGTAACACAGCCAATGACTGCTGGAGGTGACAAAATGGCCCCCGGGAGCCTTTTTTTTCCCACCCTAATTCTTAATTTAAGTATATGCTATGGCTGAGAGCCGAGGCCCTTCCCTGGTGGGATATATATATTGGTTTTCATGTAGTTAGCTCCCCGACTGAAAGTCCTTCATAGTTAGAGACCTCGACACTGAGGATTATGAAATCCGTTTTCACCATCAATACCAAATGTGTGCCTCCGTTAATTATTTGGCTGAGGTACTGTGGATCTCTCTCTCTCTCTCTCTCTCTCTCTCTCTCTCTCTCTCTCTCTCTCTCTCTCTCTCTCTTGCTCTCTCTCTCTCTCTCTCTCTCTCTCGCTCTCCATTGTGAACTTCTTTACTTCCCTTTGGTCTTTCTTTCTCCGTTTGCTCTCTGCCTCTTTAAAGAGCAGAGTTGCTTTTAAGACTCTCTCTCTGTCTCTCTCTCTGTCTCTCTCTCTCTCTCTCTCTCTCATTGTCTCTCTCTCCCTCCCTCTCCACCCCACTCTCTCTGTCTCAATTTATTATTTTAGCTGTGAGATAAAAGCAGCATAAAAACTGGGCCACAGAAAAGAAATAAAACGGCATTGGAATAAAAAAAAAAAAAAGACCAGGAGGCCTTTAGCCCTTAAATAGTCTAATTATTAAATAAAAGGAGAGGGGAAGCGATTCATTCGACACGTGATTATCAAAAGAAAGAGATGGCCTTACTGGGCAGCCTTAGCGGCGTGGGGAGGGCAGCCGTCTGGGCAGATACCGCCGTTATGATTAAATTATTATTAAAAAGCGCCATACCAAGCTCCAGGTCGTGTTCATTCATGTCCTCAGTGCTCCATTCTCACACTCCATTCTCCTCATCTTTGTGTGCCGATGCTGGCCCGGACACACATCGTTCAGCGCTTAAGCACAGGGCCATATTCACCTTTCGTCTTTAAAACAAAAAATATAAAAAAAAGTACCGCTCGTGATGCGGGCCTAATTAATATAAGCTGAGAGCAGCAGAACCAGAAGTGTCTATCCAAAACGCTTTACAGTATTGCCTCACATTCACCCATTCATACACCGACGGCGGTGTGTCAACCACGCAAGGTAACAACCAACACGTCAGGAGCTGTTAGGGTTTAGGTGGCGTCTTGCTCGGGGACACCTCGACACTTAGCTAGGAGGCGGAGCCCGGGGATCGAACCAGCAACCTTCCAGCCGCCAAGACAACCGATCTTACCTCCTGAGCTACTGCCGCCGCTCTACAGTCTACTGCCTCTGTTGCAGTGCGGGGTCCTTCTTTCGCGGGCCCTCGCAGCGCCACATTGCCCGATATGGCGTAGCGCGGCGCCCATGGATACATGCAGGCGGAGGTCAAATGTCCTCTGCCTGCTCTTCTTTTAGAGGTGTATGATAGACACTATAGTATCGTTGGTATCCACACCAGGCACATAACCCCATGTCACTTTTTAAATGGGTTTTTTGTTTGCACGCTGCCAGAGGTTGGTTTTGCGATAACATCTGCATTCCGGCGCTCGTGGTTCCTGCGTTCAATGTTTCACACACACACACACACACACACGCACACACACACACACACACTCCTCTCTGCGTCAACCTTAAGTGATAAGGTGTCAAGTCTGTTGTTTACCGTCGCTGCGTGTAATCGTATTTGTTTGTGTCGGATGAATTGCTGCCACCGGCGCGATTTATACCAATATGTTTTCATCTGCGGCGCGTTAGAGTCAATCACACACATAGATATGGGCACACACACACACACACACACACACACACACACACACACACGCACATCCGGCCCCCCCGCGTACCCCCTGCTGACATTTATGCCTCTTTGTAGCTATATGGAACCAGTCGTGTTACTCTAATTATCCCTTTGTATCGCTCTCTCTCTCTCTCTCTCTCACACACACACACACACACACACACACACACACACACACACACACACACGCACACACACACACACACACACACATAGACACACACACACACACACACCCACACACACACGCGCTGTGTGTCTCACGGCCCTACTCTCCATCCAGTGCTGTGAGTGTGTAAGGGGATCGTTGCCAGCAATGACAGTAATGTATTCTGGACCTCCCTGCCGTGCTACTCCTCCTCTCTCCCTCCCTCTCTCCTTCCGTCTCTCTCCATCCCTCTCTCGCTTCCTCTCTCTCTCGCTCTCTCTCTTACTGTCTCTCGCTGTCTCCATCCCTCTCTCTCTCTCGCTCCCTCTCTCTCTCTCCATCCCTTTCTCTCTCCATCTCTCCCTCTCTCTCCTTCCCCCCAGGGACCGTCTTGATGTTGTGGGAGCACCGGGCGCGCTGCTCGCTAGCGTCCTCCTCCCGGCTCCGTAATGTGCCTCCTCCTCCTCCTCCTCCTCCTCCTCCTCCCCTGTTGAGTCCATCTTTTTCGGGGGCCTTTATTACGGGTTAATGACTTCACCAGCAGAACGTCACCCAGCAGAACCACACACAAGACAAAAGAGCCAGATATATATATACAGTATATATATATATACTGTATATATATGTGTATATCTCATGTATGTGTATATATACACATGTATGAGATACAGTATGTGTTGGTTCAGGCGAGGCAGATGCAACCCAAAGGTGGAATTTGAATTCGGAATGTGTGGGAAAGTGTGTTGTGTCTTTATTAAAATATTTGGAGGGCAGACATTTTGCACTGTCTGTGCATGTCAGCGCGCAAACATGTGAGCGTCCGTGAAATCGAAAGTTGTAGGGAAGGACGCTCGCGTCATTAGCGGCACCCCACTGTCGACGTCGGACCGCCGCGCGCGCGGAACGCTTTGCCCCCGACAGCTGAGTGGCATGAGTGGGCTTGACAAGTAGCAGCCGGCCCCCCCACCCACTCACCCCACCCCACCCCACCCCACCCACCGTCAGACTTCAACCGACAAGGAGCTACAAATGCAAACACGTACTCTCGTTTGCTGTCTTTGCTTTGGGCGATGTGTATGTGCCCTGCCCCCTGTCCCGGAACATACAGGAACATACAGACAGTACATGGTGCTGGTAGCCATCCTGGCGGCTTAGCGTCCCTGTGTGAGGGTGTGGACTGGCAGCTACGAGGCTAGCCCTGTCTTTAGCAGTGGAGTAGAGTCGTGGGGATTTAAATAGGAGCTGTTTCAGCGTTCGTGAATTAACGGCCGAGATGCCGATTGCAGTCAATAGCTGTTACCCGGGGTTACGTTAATGAGCAAATAACAGATGACTCTAAATACCCTCGCTTTCTGAACCTGGGATCCGGTCGAATCCGGTCTCTTTTTGCTTAGGAAGGTTCCTAACCGAGTGAAATGGCCCAGAAGTATCTAAGTGGCAGCCATGATAAGAGCTGGTCGAGTTCTCTAAATGCAAAGGAAACAGGTGCTTCCATGCTTCCTTTCTTATCTCCTTTAGGCTATAGGGATACACCGGACCATCCTTTCCAGAAGGCAAGGCGATAATACCGTCCCACAAGGCCGTTCCTTGGGGGCGGCACACGGCGGCCGTTCACGGATGACAAACGATCAACAAGACCGGCGAGGGAATGCGGATCCTCATGTAAACAATCAATGCTAATTGAGATTCATGTCGATAAACATGAGCGGACCGGAGGGCGAGCGTGGAGCAAACCGTTCTCAATGTGAATATAAAAATCGATATTTTTCACCGTGCTGTCCACGTTTATATATGCTTGCATAAAACATGACAGGAAGGAACAGGCACAGGAACAGGAAGATGCACGTTTCGTAGTCCACCTTTGGAACATGGAGACCCACGTCCACAACGTCCGCCGTCTCCTCTCCTAAGTCCTTAACAGTTCTCCTTCACGTCTTTCCGTTGACCTCACGACGTGTTTTCCATCCAGGTCATCCATGAAAAGTGGTTAGGGAAACGGACGCACGGGGAGGTAATTGTTTGGGACCGTTCAACCGGTGCCCAGGACTTTCCAACTTTCCTCATTAGCGTACGCTGTCATAATATATATATACCGTTATTAATATCGCCGGGCGCTTGGTTTCAGAATGCCTTAGCAACGGTGAGTTATTGTGGCGCACAGCCGCAGCATGTTAAATAGGCTAGCTTGGGCTTTCGCGCTTCATTCATTACAATAACCTTTTGAGTTTAGCTATGTCTCTTCTTAACCCAGTTAACGGGATACTTTGACACTTTTGGTTTAACGGGAAAGACTGGCTGTTGAGGCACAAAACGTCTTGAAACATTGCTTCGGCTATATATAGTCCCATGTTTATATATAGATACACTATACAGTATGTAGTCACACGTGTAAACATGTGGTGTTGGTCCATATATATATATATATATATATATACAGTATATGTGTGTGAATAAGTGACTTGGGGACTTTGTTATGCAAGACGCCACATCAGCATGTCCTGATGGTTGAACGTCCGCGTGGCAAAAACACACCATTGTGTGTCTGAACCGTGCAGAACGGGGGAGACTTAAGCCAATGTCTCTCTCTCTCTCTCTCTCTCTCTCTCTCTCTCTCTGCTCTCTTTCTGTCTCGCTCGCCCCTGAGTTTGTCCCCTGAACACACAGCGCAGCCACCACAATGGAGAAGCACCACGCTAATGCTGCACACACACATTCACAGTGCACACAAATATGAACGTGTAAACCAGATATTATGGAGTGTAGATATATTCTGTTAGGGAGAAAAATAAATACGAAAACACACACGCGCGCACACACCACACGCACACACACACCTACACAGGCATACACACACACACGCACGCACTCATACACAGGCACACACACACACACACACACAGGCACACACACATGCAGAGGCACACACATATACACAGGCACACACACACACACACACACACACACACACATAAGGCACACACACACACACACACACACACACACACACACACACACACACACACACACACTTACAAACACATACAGAAAGCAGGGTAATTCACTACACTATGCTTTTGGCAGCGCGGTTCTTTCACAGCAAAGAGAGAGACTATTGTGAACCCAATGAGTTGATCTCTCCTCTCTCTTTCTCCTGCTTACCCTGATTTACTTCCATTATCTCTCTCTCTCTCGCTCTCTCTCTCAAACATGGTTTATCTTCTAACTCTTCCTTTCTTTCCTCTGTCTTTCTTTCTCTGCTCTCTCACCCTCTCTCTCTTTTAACTCTGACCTCCCTGTATAACTGTGTATCTAATTCCTCCCCTATTTATTCCTATGCTCTCTCTCTCTCTCTCTCTCTCTCTCTCTCTCTCTCTCTCTCTCTCTACCTCCCTCTCTGCATCTCTGGCCACCAACACCACCAACACCTCCACCGCCACCAACACCCCCCCCCCCCCCCCGCCCCCCCCAACCCCCGGACAGTCCTCCCTTAACGTGCACAGATGGCTCCTGCGGCTCCTCCGAGTCTTAATTAATCTGCCAATTACTGTGGGGAGGAGGCACCATGCGAGTGGACAGGGCCGCTTTACGGCACAGCGCTCCATATTTATTAGTGCGGGGTGGGGGTGGGTGGTGGTGTTGGGGGTGGGGGCTGCAGCTGACGTTCCCCGGGCGCCATCTTGTGCACCTCGCCTCCAGGTAAGTGTCAGCGGGCTCCGGCGGGGATTGGCTTGATTCCTAGCTTCCCCTAATCTCGCTCACTTAAGGGGATTTCCACTAATGGATGTAACGATGCAGCCAGCATATGGCCTATATAAACACGCGCTCTGCCTTCATTTAGTTATTTATTTATTTTAAATTTTTTTCTTATTTTATGGATCCTAGCACCGCACCGCACCGCAGTTTGACCCAGTGGCATATTTAAAAGAAGAAGAAAAAAAAAAAACGGGATAACGGCGGGAAATATATGCATACGATGCACCCCCTGACCTTCTGTGTTGCGATGCTTTGATTGGAGGAGGAAGATGAGGAGTATGTGGTCGAAGCTAGTATGTGGCATCGCTATTGATCTGTGTGCCCCTGATGTGACAATCTCTCTGGAGCGGGTGGGGGGGGGGGGGGGGGGGGGGGAGTTAGCTCACTAAACTGTCACATCATGCAGCAGACGCAGAGTTAATCCATAGCATAGCATAGCAACCCCCCCCCCCCCCGGCCCCGCCCCATGCAGACTCTAATGCAGACAAGGTGTCACAGACATTTAACATGTCTTTAACATGTCTGCTGGACGTGACTGGGATGTGATGATTGGTGTCGTGTTATGGGTGGGATTGTGTGTGTGAGTGTGTGTGTGTGTGTGTGTGTGTGTGTGTGTGTGTATATGTGTGTGTGTGTTCTCATTAATTTATGTAACCTTTAATTCACTAGGCATGTAATTACATTTTTTTTATTTGCAAGTGGCAGAAGCTACTTGAGGAAAAAGGCGTGTGTGTGTGTGTGTGTGTGTGTGTGGCATGTGTGTATGTGTGTGTGTGGTGTGTGGTGTGTGTGCGTGTGTGTGTGCGTGTGTGCTTGAGTGACGTGTGCGTCTTTGACTTAGCTCGCCAGAGGTGGGAGAGAACATGGAAGGAGCCGTCAGTGGCTTACGCTACTCAGAGCGCGCCACTGAATTAGAAGAAGAGAAAAGATGAATAGGAAGTAGATGAAAATGACACAGATTTTGGAGGAAAGAAGTTCTCCAGGCGCCACTCTGAGTCCCTCTGAGCCAATCAGGGGCCGGGATGCTGAGAGGGCTATTCACCCCCCGACATCTGCTGCCGTCTTGGAACCCCTCTCCCCATAATCTCGTCTCTGTCTGTCCCCCTCTCACCCACTACATCAGTCTGTCTGTCTGTCTGTTACTCACACACACACCATCTGTCTGTCTGTCTGTCTGCCCCCCTCTCACACACTCCACCAGTCTGTCTGTCTGTCTGTCTCTTTCTCACATGCACCATCGGTTTGTCTGTCTGTCTGTCTGTCCCTCTCACACATACCGTCTTTCTGTCTGTCTGTCTGTCCCTCTCACACATACTGTCTGTCTGTCCGTCTGTCCCCCTCTCACACACTCCATCGGCCTGTCTGTCTGTCTCTGTTTCTCACATGCACCATCTGTGTGTCTGTCTGTCTCTTTCTCACACACACCATCTGTCTGTCTGTCTGTCTGTCCCCCTCTCATCCACTCCATGGGTCTGTCTGTCTGTCTGTCTGTCTGTCTGTCTCTTTCTCACATGCACCATCTGTCTGTCTGTCTGTCCCCCCTTACACACTCCATTGGTCTGTCTGTCTGTCTGTCTATTTCTCACACGCACCATCTGTGTGTCTGTCTGTCCCTCTCACACACACTGTCTGTCTGTCTGTCTGTCTCTCACACACTATGTCTGTCTGTGTCTCTGTCTCACCCATCTCTCTCTTACGTCGGTATGTCGGTCTATCTATCCCTCTCGCTCACACATTCTCTCTGTATGTCTGTGTCTCTCACTCACTCTGTCTGCTGTGTATCTATATTCACTCACTCAGTAATTAATTCATGGTGCATTATTAATGTATTCATATTTGTTCAGAAGATTACAATCCTTTCTTCATCCTTCAGGTGTCCTTTTTTCCGCATTTCGCCGTGGAATTATAATGAAATACTTTGATGTCATCTGTCAAATCAGACGAGTAAAAGTATTAAAAACAGGCTTTTAGTAAAATGCATCATTCAATGAAAAAATAAAGGCTTTTATACAAGCAAACATCCTTGGCTGTGACTGCTTGTGTTTTGTAAATCCTTCAATAGAGCCAATACATCTTTGTTGCGATGAACAACCTTTCAGGTGACCTATTTAGGGCTCCTCTCTCTCGGAGTGTGTTTGTCTGGTCTGTATGTCCGTCTATCTACCCGTCTGTCTGACTCAATCAAACCTCCTCGGACAGGGTAATTTAACCAGGCAACCACCTTATTTCCCCCCTTGTATCCGGGAAAGTCAGTGGGCTTTGAGAACCTACGTACACATTTTTCCCCTCGCGGGTGGAGAATTGGCAGTCATTTGGGAGTCTTTTCACGTCCAACACCACCAAACAGGTCGTCAGACTGACGGAAATTGGGTTGCAATGAGTGCATAATGTGGACGGAAAGAGTGCTCCAAATTACCAGGCCGAGCGCGTGCACACGTTTGCCGGGACCCGTTGTTTGTCGCGGGTCGACCCATCAGGTTGATTGACAGCGTGACAGGGTCATTCGGCTGCCGAGCTTCTTGTGAGGTCACATCCTGCGGCGCCGCTGCCTTTTGATGTCGCGCGGCGGAGTGATGTGTTTTGTGCATTCGTGGATCCCGCCGTTCATAAAGGGGGGGGGGGCAGAGAAAGCTTATCGGCTGTGAGTGATGTAATGTTTACGGGCTTTTTAATTAATTGTGAAAATAGCCAACCGCGGTGGGCACGCTGGGAGCGAAATCAGATCTTCACGCTTATTCTCCGCCTCACAGCACCAGCAATGCTTTTTGAATGAATATTAGAACACACTCGCCCGTCAACCACACACACACACACACACACAATTTAAACATCCACACACACACACACACACACACACACACACACACACACACACACTCATCCATACTCACACACACACGCACGCACGCATTCATGCATGGGTAAGCATGTGCGCGCGTGCACGTACACATGCACCCAAACCCGTGCGCGCACACACGCATAAATAACCACGCATATTTCAGTCTACGTTTACCAAAAGCGGCAACCTATTAGAGCTTAGTATTGCGATAGCATCCGTGGAGACGCAACAGGCACAGCGGCCCATGGGGGTATTGCGCCGTTCTCCCTCGCGACTGCGGAAGCCTTTGTTCCAGCGTTCTCCCAGTGGAACGCGTTCAGGTGCTTTACTTTCCCTCCCACCGCCGAAAGACCCCCCAGGTGGTCCTCGCTTCGCCATACGTGTGAATAGTGTGTCAGTGCACGTGGTTCGTGTGCCGTCCACCGCCTTATGCGGTATGTGAAACGATGGATACACACAATAGACACTTCCATGTTCTTTGAGTCTGTAGCTGTGATTATGGTCCATACCAATACAATTGACTTCCATGTTCTTGCACACATACTGTAAGCGTAACTCTGTGGGAATATGTCATCCACTGTTCACCGCTTGTTTACCGGACGCGAACGCCGTTTGATCGCTCCTGCCGACGCGCCCTTTGGTTGGCGGCGATGATGACGGCGTGCAGCTCGTTATGCTCCGTTGTCATGACGAGCTGTAAACGTGAGCTCGCATGACCCAGAAATGTAAGCAGTGAACTGTAAAGGGACCCGGCGAGGGCAACGTAAACACACAGCAAAAAACGGCCAATTACTTCGGCGTCTGACATCATCTGGCATTTTGCTGGTAGTTAGTTTGTTCATCAAACCTTTTCTTTATTTTTTACTTTGTAAAGACAAGACAGTACTTAAAAAAAAAATAATAATCCACAATCGGTTTGCCGCATTTCATAACGCATGTTTCTCCTGTTGCAGAGGACCAACCAATTACTGTGCAGTGGGCCGCTGTTGAAACACGTCACCCGGCGACAACTTTGCTAGCGGCATACGTCTGCTATTTCTAGTAGAGGGTCAACGACATCGACAGTAATGAATAGTAATCTATAACGACAATAATGACGGTCCCTCAACCAATTCCGACGTGAGCATAAATAAACCTGAGTTTTCTCACCCGATTTTTTTGAGACTTTGAGACTGAGATCGGTTCAGACTGGTTCTATCCTTTACGTCAGCTCTCTCTCTGTAAAAGTCTCGCTTAACACAAGTCGACTTTAACTAGGTAGGTAACTTCTTGTACTACGTTCAGCACCCTCACTCTCAACTATTGCTTATTATCAACACGTTAAAAGAAAATACGTTATATAGTACTTCCGTTACTGTACATTATCAGTTGAGTTCTGTAGAAGAGTGTTTCGTAAAGTGAGTGATTATCGACTACCCAAAGGTCGTTTAATGTGAGTTTAATATAGACGTTAGAATGGAAGTAGTGGGATTTAACAAAACACTGTTTCACGAGTAGCGAGCGTAGTCAGCCGGAACTAAGAGAGCCAATGGCTACGAACCTTTGACATAGCGTCAGTTCCCATCTTCCGTATCTTTGAGAACCCTCAGTCATTACGCTAAGAATTCCCGATTGGGAAAATAACACAAAACTCCTCGGTCTGCCGTAAATACAACGTACACAACAAACACATACAGAAAGCAGGGTAATTCACTACACTATGCTTTTGGCAGCGCGGTTCTTTCACAGCAAAGAGAGAGACTATTGTGAACCCAATGAGTTGATCTCTCCTCTCTCTTTCTCCTGCTTACCCTGATTTACTTCCATTATCTCTCTCTCTCTCGCTCTCTCTCTCAAACATGGTTTATCTTCTAACTCTTCCTTTCTTTCCTCTGTCTTTCTTTCTCTGCTCTCTCACCCTCTCTCTCTTTTAACTCTGACCTCCCTGTATAACTGTGTATCTAATTCCTCCCCTATTTATTCCTATGCTCTCTCTCTCTCTCTCTCTCTATCTCTCTCTCTCTCTCTCTCTCTACCTCCCTCTCTGCATCTCTGGCCACCAACACCACCAACACCTCCACCGCCACCAACACCCCCCCCCCCCCCCCCCCCCCCCAACCCCCGGACAGTCCTCCCTTAACGTGCACAGATGGCTCCTGCGGCTCCTCCGAGTCTTAATTAATCTGCCAATTACTGTGGGGAGGAGGCACCATGCGAGTGGACAGGGCCGCTTTACGGCACAGCGCTCCATATTTATTAGTGCGGGGTGGGGGTGGGTGGTGGTGTTGGGGGTGGGGGCTGCAGCTGACGTTCCCCGGGCGCCATCTTGTGCACCTCGCCTCCAGGTAAGTGTCAGCGGGCTCCGGCGGGGATTGGCTTGATTCCTAGCTTCCCCTAATCTCGCTCACTTAAGGGGATTTCCACTAATGGATGTAACGATGCAGCCAGCATATGGCCTATATAAACACGCGCTCTGCCTTCATTTAGTTATTTATTTATTTTAAAAAATTTTCTTATTTTATGGATCCTAGCACCGCACCGCACCGCAGTTTGACCCAGTGGCATATTTAAAAGAAGAAGAAAAAAAACAAAACGGGATAACGGCGGGAAATATATGCATACGATGCACCCCCTGACCTTCTGTGTTGCGATGCTTTGATTGGAGGAGGAAGATGAGGAGTATGTGGTCGAAGCTAGTATGTGGCATCGCTATTGATCTGTGTGCCCCTGATGTGACAATCTCTCTGGAGCGGGTGGGGGGGGGGAGTTAGCTCACTAAACTGTCACATCATGCAGCAGACGCAGAGTTAATCCATAGCATAGCATAGCAACCCCCCCCCCCCCCCCGCCCGCCCCATGCAGACTCTAATGCAGACAAGGTGTCACATGTTAGATGTCTGTCATTTAACATGTCTTTAACATGTCTGCTGGACGTGACTGGGATGTGATGATTGGTGTCGTGTTATGGGTGGGATTGTGTGTGTGAGTGTGTGTGTGTGTGTGTGTGTGTGTGTGTGTGTATATGTGTGTGTGTGTGTTCTCATTAATTTATGTAACCTTTAATTCACTAGGCATGTAATTACATTTTTTTTATTTGCAAGTGGCAGAAGCTACTTGAGGAAAAAGGCGTGTGTGTGTGTGTGTGTGTGTGTGTGTGTGTGTGTGTGTGTGTGTGTGTGTGTGTGTGTGTGTGTGTGTGTGTGTGCGTGTGTGCTTGAGTGACGTGTGCGTCTTTGACTTAGCTCGCCAGAGGTGGGAGAGAACATGGAAGGAGCCGTCAGTGGCTTACGCTACTCAGAGCGCGCCGCTGAATTAGAAGAAGAGAAAAGATGAATAGGAAGTAGATGAAAATGACACAGATTTTGGAGGAAAGAAGTTCTCCAGGCGCCACTCTGAGTCCCTCTGAGCCAATCAGGGGCCGGGATGCTGAGAGGGCTATTCACCCCCCGACATCTGCTGCCGTCTTGGAACCCCTCTCCCCATAATCTCGTCTCTGTCTGTCCCCCTCTCACCCACTACATCAGTCTGTCTGTCTGTCTGTTTCTCACACACACCATCTGTCTGTCTGTCTGTCTGCCCCCCTCTCACACACTCCACCAGTCTGTCTGTCTGTCTCTTTCTCACATGCACCATCGGTTTGTCTGTCTGTCTGTCTGTCCCTCTCACACATACCGTCTTTCTGTCTGTCTGTCTGTCCCTCTCACACATACTGTCTGTCTGTCCGTCTGTCCCCCTCTCACACACTCCATCGGCCTGTCTGTCTGTCTCTGTTTCTCACATGCACCATCTGTGTGTCTGTCTGTCTCTTTCTCACACACACCATCTGTCTGTCTGTCTGTCTGTCCCCCTCTCATCCACTCCATGGGTCTGTCTGTCTGTCTGTCTGCCTGTCTCTTTCTCACATGCACCATCTGTCTGTCTGTCTGTCCCCCCTTACACACTCCATTGGTCTGTCTGTCTGTCTGTCTATTTCTCACACGCACCATCTGTGTGTCTGTCTGTCCCTCTCACACACACTGTCTGTCTGTCTGTCTGTCTCTCACACACTATGTCTGTCTGTGTCTCTGTCTCACCCATCTCTCTCTTACGTCGGTATGTCGGTCTATCTATCCCTCTCGCTCACACATTCTCTCTGTATGTCTGTGTCTCTCACTCACTCTGTCTGCTGTGTATCTATATTCACTCACTCAGTAATTAATTCATGGTGCATTATTAATGTATTCATATTTGTTCAGAAGATTACAATCCTTTCTTCATCCTTCAGGTGTCCTTTTTTCCGCATTTCGCCGTGGAATTATAATGAAATACTTTGATGTCATCTGTCAAATCAGACGAGTAAAAGTATTAAAAACAGGCTTTTAGTAAAATGCATCATTCAATGAAAAAATAAAGGCTTTTATACAAGCAAACATCCTTGGCTGTGACTGCTTGTGTTTTGTAATCCTTCAATAGAGCAATACATCTTTGTTGCGATGACAACCTTTCAGGTGACTATTTAGGGCTCCTCTCTCTCGGAGTGTGTTTGTCTGTCTGTATGTCCGTCTATCTACCCGTCTGTCTGACTCAATCAAACCTCCTCGGACAGGGTAATTTAACCAGCAACCACCTTATCTCCCCCCTTGTATCCGGGAAAGTCAGCGGGCTTTGAGAACCTACGTACACATTTTTCCCCTCGCGGGTGGGAGAATTGGCAGTCATTTGGAGTCTTTTCACGTCCAACACCACCAAACAGGTCGTCAGACTGACGGAAATGGGTTGCAATGAGTGCATAATGTGGACGGAAAGAGTGCTCCAAATTACCAGGCGAGCGCGTGCACACGGTTTTGCCGGGACCCGTTGTTTGTCGCGGTCGGACCCATCAGGTTGATTGACAGCGTGACAGGGTCATTCGGCTGCCGGAGCTTCTTGTGAGGTCACATCCTGCGGCGCCGCTGCCTTTTGATGTCGCGCGGCGGAGTGATGTGTTTTTGTGCATTCGTGGATCCCGCCGTTCATAAAGGGGGGGGGGGGGGGGCAGAGAAGCTTATCGGCTGTGAGTGATGTAATGTTTACGGGCTTTTTAATTAATTGTGAAAATTAGCCAACGCGGTGGGCACGCTGGGAGCGAAATCAGATCTTCACGCTTATCTCCGCCTCACAGCACCCAGCAATGCTTTTTGAATGATATCTCAGAACACACTCGCCGTCAACACACACACACACACACACACACAATTTAAACATCCACACACACACACACACACACACACACACACACACACACTCATCCATTAACTCACACACACACGCACGCACGCATTCATGCATGGGTAAGCATGTGCGCGCGTGCACGTACACATGCACCCAAACCCGTGCGCGCACACACGCATAAATAGCCATGCATATTTCAGTCTACGTTTACCAAAGCGGCAACCTATTAGAAGCTTAGTATTGCGATAGCATCCGTGGAGACGCAACAGGCACAGCGGCCCATGGGGGTATTGCGCCGTTCTCCCTCGCGACTGCGGAAGCCTTTGTTCCAGCGTTCTCCCAGTGGACGCGTTCAGGTGCTTTACTTTCCCTCCCACCGCCGAAAGACCCCCCAGGTGGTCCTCGCTTCGCCATACGTGTGAATAGTGTGTCAGTGCACGTGGTTCGTGGTGCCGTCCACCCGCCTTATGCGGTATGTGAAAACGATGGATACACACAATAGACACTTCCATGTTCTTTGAGTCTGTAGCTGTGATTATGGTCCATACCAATACAATTGACTTCCATGTTCTTTCACACATACTGTAAGCGTAACTCCGTGGGAATATGTCATCCACTGTTCACCGCTTGTTTACCGGACGCGAACGCCGTTTGATCGCTCCTGCCGACGCGCCCTTTGGTTGGCGGCGATGATGACGGCGTGCAGCTCGTTATGCTCCGTTGTCATGACGAGCTGTAAACGTGAGCTCGCATGACCCAGAAATGTAAGCAGTGAACTGTAAAGGGACCCGGCGAGGGCAACGTAAACACACAGCAAAAAACGGCCAATTACTTCGGCGTCTGACATCATCTGGCATTTTGCTGGTAGTTAGTTTGTTCATCAAACCTTTTCTTTATTTTTTACTTTGTAAAGACAAGAGAGTACTTAAAAAAAAAAATAATAATCCACAATCGGTTTGCCGCATTTCATAACGCATGTTTCTCCTGTTGCAGAGGACCAACCAATTACTGTGCAGTGGGCCGCTGTTGAAACGATCGCCGTATGCAGACGATAAAGATCATCTCCCAGTTGCTGTAGCTGTCATTACTTATCATTAGATATTGCTGTTATTACTGCCAGGGAGTTGGTTAAGGCTGCACTCGTATTTATTTGGACTCAAAAGAGTGGGCTAAAAAAACTCTGACTCTAGCCAAGTCTGACCAAGATAGGAAATGCAGTCGAGAGAGAGACATTTTCAGAGCGAAATTGTGTTCAGCTGAAATTGATCCATCCATTGAAGAACATGATGCAAGTCGTGGGAGTGAGAGTTGATAACGAATAATAGTTGTGCAATTTTCTTTTATGCAATATATCATGAAGGCAATGACATGTAATAGTCAACTCAAGACATCTTCTCACAAAGCATTTCACTCACTAATAGCTGATGGGTTTCCAGCAAATTACACTCAAATTATATCTGCAATCTTACCTTCATCACCCTAAATTGTTTTGTGACAAAGTGCTCATCGCTCGCATCAGTCGGCCTTGATTCTCTCGGTTACCGATGCTTGGAAACTGTATCGCAGTCAAGGGTAGAAGGCATAGAAACTCTTGGGAGTCAGTAATGCGATTCTTAAGGGCTAACCCTTTTATTGTGTTTTGAGGAGCCAGACGGCATTTATGTTGCATATCGTTGTTTGACGTAGTAATGCCGTTTTGAATGGGGACGAATATAACTTCACCGCTACCCTAAACGAGAACAACCCCCCCCCCCCCAAAAAAAAACCCCTTTCACTTCCTTAGCTCATTTACTCACTTATTTCTCACCTATCCAGCGATATGTGGCAGCATATTAGGCCAAGTTTGTGAGGTGTTTTACATCCAAATGACATCCACGATTGAGAGTCCATCTGTCCTCCCGCGGGGGTCAGGCGCTAAGCATGCTAACCACCCTGTCTTGAAGCCTTCCGGCGATGAGGTGTTTGAATCTGGACGAGGAAAAGAAAACGGCCATAAAATATCTATTTTATGTATGTGCTCAGTCCTGAGGCGACCAGCTATTTTTTACGGCCTTCTTCTCCCGGTTGTTCTTCGGGAAAATGAACCAAATGAAGTTGTTTTGAGTGACGCAGTTCCCTCATGGTAAGTAGCGTTCTCCTTTATTTTCCTGGGTGCTTTTCAGCTGTTAAAGCGTCTCTCTCTCTCTCTGTCTCTCTCTCCTCGGCAAAGTCTCCCGGATTCGCATGGAGTCATCTTATTCACCTACAGTGGCCCAGATAATAAGGAGAAACACGACTATTAATCAGGCAATAATTGGGAGGTGGAGCCGCATGCAGGAAGACAATATCCAAATACAAATATGTAACAGGCTCTCCTACTTTTTAAAACCAATGTTTAGTCTCTCTGTCGGGTCAGGCGCGAGACGGCGACCCAACCCACATTCCACTTCATTTACTTTCTCCTCATTGCATTGTACCACACGCCATTGACTTAACATGACTAATTGCGTCTTTGTGTCACGGCAATGTGATTTTATTTTGAATGATGAATTGCCCCGACTGTGCGCGAAGCAGGCGGGTCACTCGCGGCTGATGAAAGTCTTCCAGCGCGGATACGTCTCCATTAATACCCCTCATTATGCATGTGGCGCTCGCCTCGGCCAAAAAGTACCGCTCTGACTGTTTTATCCCCGCGCTGCGCATGTTGCACACGTGGCGTGGTGTTCGTGCTATTTAATAACTTTACTTACCTGCCCAGGGACTACGGGCGGAAAATAGCAATTTGCAAAAAAACCTGGAACATTACATTCTCTCCTTGTTTTATGAGGTTAATGTTCTTTGTACTTTGTCCCTGTTCAAATAAACAAATTCATTCATTCTGCTGGGAACCATGAGATGGAGGAAGATGACGGAGAGAGAGAGAGAGAGAGAGAGAGAGAGAGAGAGAGAGAGAGAGAGTAGAATGGAGGATTAAATAGATTATGAGACGAGTGCGTGGTGGGTGGGGGTGAGGGGTGAGGGGTGAGGGGTGAGGCGAGGGGAGGGGAGGGGGGGGGGGGTGCCGGACGGGAGGGGGCGGAGGGTTGGCTGGCTGTGCGTGATTTGGCCATGTTTGCGTCACATTACTGCGGCATGAAGTTTATCGAGGGGCGAGAGAGCTCTCACTTGAGATCTCACACCACCATCGCTCACCGGCGGGCGGGCGGGCGGGCGGGCGGGGGGGGTGCGGGGGGGGGGGGGGGGGGGGGGTGGGGGTGCGGGGTGGCAGGGCGGAGCTGTGCAGTGAGACTAATGTTATTGCGCTTTCTGGGTGTGTGCAAGTGTGCGCGCGCCGGTGTGTGTGTGTGTACGCGTGGTTGTTTGTGTGCCTTGTGGGTTTGTCAAGTTTGTGTGTGCACTGGCACGTGTGTGTGTGTGTGTGTGTGTGTGTGTGTGTGTGCACGCAAGTGTGTGTGTGTGTGCAAGTGTATTTGTGTACGCGTGGTTGTGGTTGTTTGTGTGCCTTGCGGGCCTCCGTTTGTGTGCGCCGGCACGTGTGTGTGTGCGCGTGTGTGTGTGTGTGTGTGTGTGTGCGCCAGAGAGATGATGTACTGTACAAGCAGGGGTGCGTGTAGGAGTGGCTTCCACCCCGAGTAGCGAACACGCTAAGGGTGCCTCAGCTGGCACGCCGGCGGTGCCCCGGCGGAGGGAGGGAGGGAGAGAGGCTGCGCCGTGATTAATTCTCCCGGCCGCGGTCCCGGTGTCTAAGGAGTCAACCGCGTCCTGTTATTTATCTGCTTCCAGGTATATACTGTAGGCCCCGCCCCCTCCTCCCCCCCACCACCACCTCACACATACGCAGCCCTGCCCGTCCCTGGCGATGGCAGCAACGGACCACGGCTCCATTGTTTAGTTGTTTCCCCGCCCGCCAGCTTATCGACTTTCGTGTCAGGGAAGACGGAGGTTGGGAAAGGGGGCGGGGGGGGTTTGGTTGTAGGTGGGAGATGGGAGGTTAGGAGTGCGGGTGCGGTGGGAGGGGGTTGGGGGGGGGGGTCACGGAACCCATCCCGGAGGGGTACAGCGGCCATTGTTTAGCCCTGCTCATTGTCTTTTTCTTCTGGAGCTCGAGCGTCGAGTGGTGACATCGTAGCCCCCCCGTCGTCGTCCCCCCACCTCCGCCACACACCACCTAAGCGGCTGTGTGCTGTGGTTCCTCCTCCTCCTCCTCCTCCTCCTCCTCCTCCTCCTCCTCCTCCTCCTCCTCAGACCAGGACACAGGTAGAGATGTTGTACAAGCGCTACATTGCCAAGTTGGAGTTGTTTTGCCGGCAGAGCAGCTGGGAAAAAACTAGTACGTCAGCGATCGTTCCTTCCTGACTGTGTGTGTGTGTGTGTGTGTGTGTGTGTGTGTGTGTGTGTGTGTGTGTGTGTGTGTGTGTGTGTGTGGTGTGTGTGTGTGTGTGTGTGTGTGTGGTGACGGCTGGTTTAATCCTGTGTGCCTTGATTGCCTAATGCCCCACAGGTGTGCAGTGCAGCCTCACCCCAGCAGCACCAGAGCCTAATCAGCCTGACTGGGGGCCAGGTGAGGCAGCCACCAACCATCCACCCACCCACACACACACACACACACACCCCTTCATCCGTACAGCGTGCGGAACAGTGGTTTGTTTATGGATGCAGTTTATGAGATGCTGCAGATAGATCAACTTCTTTGTGTATGTGCTTGCGACCTGGAGAACGCTAATGAACCAGATCTACACACAGATCCACCCCCCCCCCCCCGTTACCCCCCCGATCGTGTACTTTCCCCCCACCCTCCACCAACAACAATAAAAAGAAAAATCGGGACAAACGCGTGCAAGGACACGACCGATCACACGATCGGTCACACACACACACACACGCAGACACCCACCTACCCACACACACACAGACAAACACACACACACCCACCCACACCCACACACACACACAGACACACCCACACACACACCCACACACACACACACAGCCCCCCGTCGCCGCCTAATCATCAGTATGTGTGATCGCGCGCCTTAAAAGCTAATCGCGGCGCTGCCGCCACCACCGCCACCGTATGTGGAGCACGCGGAGAGAGACATACAGTAGAGATGACCTCTGCGTCCCACGCTGAAACTCGCCCCTCTTTCTTCTCCTCCTCCTCCTCCTCCTCCTCCTCCTCCTCCTCCTCATCCTTTCTTTTCCATTTTTTTCCCGTCTGTGCTGCTGCCGCTAGGATTATTACCTGCCCACCGCTGTAAAGGTTGCCTTTAAGTGCTGGTGATTTTACACAGCAAGGGCAGAGCACCCCGGCAAAACACTCCCCCGTAAAAAGTGGGGGTGCGGGCAGAAGAGTGGGGGGGGGGGGGGGGGGGTGGAAGGGGGCGGGGGGGTGATGGGAGAGGATGGAATCACTCCCCCAGCGTGCTAAAACTACTGGCCAATCACAGAATTATGGAGCCCAGGGGAGGACAGCCTGCTTCTTCTTCCTCTCTCTCTCTCTCTCTCTCTCTCTCTCTCTCTCTCTCTCTCTCTCTCTCTCTCTCTCTCTCTCTCGTTTCACCTTACGCCTGGAGGAAAGCAAAGCATGAACACGCCTCCTGGCTATCTTTAAAGGCGCCGTATTAAAGTCTTCCGTCTCGTTTCTGCCTCAAAATGCCCATCAG
This sequence comes from Coryphaenoides rupestris, assembly GCA_002895965.2. NCBI lineage: Eukaryota > Metazoa > Chordata > Actinopteri > Gadiformes > Macrouridae > Coryphaenoides > Coryphaenoides rupestris. The sequence goes on along the minus strand of PIJE02000565.1, from coordinate 158,812 downwards.
TGTACGCTGTCTTTTCTATTAAAAGGCTTGTCTTACCGCAGTCTCTCCTTGTTGTCTCTCTCTCCCTCTCTCTCTCTCTCTCTCTCTCTCTCCCTCTCTCTCTCTCTCTCTCTCTCTCTCTCTCTCTCATGCTATCTGTGTCTCTCGCTTTTTTCTCTCTCTTTCTCTCTCTCTCTCTCTCTCTCTTTCTCTTTCTCTCCCCCCCCCACCCCTCTCTCTCGCTCCCCCACAGTAATAACCAATGTGACTCTACCGAGGCTGGTAAATGGTGCCCTAGTGTGTCCCCAGCCTCCCCCCCACACCCTCCTCCCCCTCCCTCTATTTGCTACCACCAACTAAATTATCCGTTGGTTACTATAGAGACGTGTTTATAAATGCGCTTTGCTGCCTTTATGACTCCCTGTCTGCCCTTTCTCTCCCGCTCTCTCCCGCTCTCTCTCTCACTCTCTCTCTCTCTGTCTCTCTCTCTCTCCCTCTATCTCTCTCTCTCTTTCCAATTCAGCCCCTTCTGTTTTTTTCCGCCCGTTCTCCTGTACAATAGTCACAGTTGGCTGTCCTTCGTTCTCCTCTCCAGCTTTCTCTCTCTCTCTTTCTTTCCGTCTTTCCTTCCGGCTTTCTTTGTTTTGTTTTTGTGTTTTTGTGTTGTTGTTGTTTTTTTTGTGCTCATTTCCGAGTGCACCGTGGCCGCGCGGCGCTCCCGCCCAGCGCCGCAGACAAACAGCAGCCAACAGACGCCAAAACCCGCTGCTTCTGGAGGTGGGAGAGAGAGAGAGAGAGAGAGAGAGAGAGAGAGACAGAGAGAGCGGGGAGGGGGAGAGAGGGGAGAGGGGAGGAGGGGGCGGGGGGGAGGTGAGGTGGAGTCTAGCAGAGGAAGCAGGAAAGGAAGAAAGTACCAAGACGGGAACGACGAGAAATAAATTAAATCTCCCACTCAGAACTAAGGATCACCTTGTTATTCATCTTTCATACTTGCCCTTCCATTAATTTTGTTCCCTTTCAGCCATCTCTCTCTCTCTCTCTCTTTAAATATATATATATATATATATATATATATATATATATATATATATATATATATATATATATGCTTTCTCTTTCTCCCACTCTTCTGCTAATTTCATTTCAGTCTCCGTCAATGTGGAGAATTGCCGTGCAAAGTCTCATTACGTGGAATTAATGCCTAATTTACCCGAATACTCCAGTGGGCTCCATTGACACCCCGTTTCCAATCTAGGTGGTTTTTTTTGCAATACTGCGCCCCTCCCTCCTCCTCCCCCCTGCCCCTGGCTCCTTTATGTCTGGAGGGGGACGGGGGACGGGGGGTCCTCTAAGATGCCTCCTCTACCCGGATAAGTGCAGGCGGGAGCGCCGTCTTTGTTTATGATGATGCATCTGCACGGCTATACACACGCCGTATATCACTGCTGCCGAACCCCCTCTCCCCCCCCCCCCCCACCGCCACACCCTTCCCATTCCAGATACCCTGACCAGGAAATGTTGGTGGTGGTGGTGGTGGTGGGTAGTGGTAGTGCTGGCGGTGTTGGCGGCGATGGTGGTGGTGGTGGCGGTGGCGGTGGCGGTGGTGATGGTGGTGATGGTAGTGGCGGTGGTAGCGGTGGTGGTAGTGGTGGTGGTGGTGAAGGTGGCGGTGAAGGTGGCGGTGGTGGTGTTAGTGTTGTGCTGGTGGTGGTGGTGGTGGATCACAGACCCCATTTTGTACACTTAGTATTGTGTTTCTGTTGTTCTGGTGCACGGACAAGGAGGTCATGTACGCAGCTTTCATCTGAAAAGCTTTTCATCTTGGGCGCTGCCTGCATGCGTTAGCTATCTTTTCTCCTCCAAAAAAAAAAAGGATCTGATAGAATTTCTTTCTTTCTTTTATGGATTGATTCCTTGTTTGTTGCTTGGCAAAAAAGGTGAAAAGAGAAGCTTAATTCTTTTTTGTCAGAGGCTTTTTCAAAAATTCACACAGACATTGCTTTTTATTTATTTTTTTCTTCCTTGGCATTCGCCACCAGCGGAACCCATGGAACAAAAGTGAAATTAATTAAAAACGAAATTGTATTGAGCCTGAACAAGTAAACACGATGGCACAGGGAGCTCGGAGATAATGAGACTCAATGCGCCCATGATGTTGGGAACTCTTGGCAGTACAGGCACACAAGTCCGTTCCTGTGTGTGTGTGTGTGTGTGTGTGTGTGTGTGCGTGTGTGTCTGACATGTTGCTGCCACTTTTCTGAATGGCTTTTCACTTGAAAGAGAGAGAGAGAGAGAGAGAGAGAGAGAGACGGACGGGAGGGGGGGGGGGGGGGGGGGGTGGGCTTCCTGTCTGTCATCTGGACATTTCACGAGTACGCTGTCTGTAGTAATGTGTGTTTCCATGCATACGAAAACATTTTATGAGTGTGTGCGTACCCCATACGACACGTCCACAATGTGTGTGTGTGTGTGTGTGTGGATGTGTGTGTGTGTCTCTATCCCGTCCTTTGCTGTCTGACGCTGTTAGACGGTTTTTTCCCGAGCAATATTGGCATGGTAGGGTGGGTGGGTTGGTGCGTGGGTGGCTGGGTGGTGGTGTGTGTGTGTGTGTGCCTCTTTGTGTGTGCCTGTTTGTGTGTATGTGTATGCCCCCATATGTGTGTGTGTAGCATGTGTGTGAGTTTGTGTGTGTGTGTGTGTGTGTGTGTGTGTGTGTGTGTGCGTGTGTGTGTGTTGTACTCTCTCCCGTTACAAGGCAGGGAGATGCGCAGCGATGACACGGCCGACACAACGCGCGTCACCCCTCGGCTGTCTGGCTGCCATTTAGCGGCGCGGCGCTCGGCAGGGGGGCCGCCTCCTAATATCAAGCCCCTCAGTCCTTCTGGTGGGGTGATAGAGGAGCACACACACACACACACACACACACACACACACACACACTTGGGGGCATGCACACACGCATACACACACATGGCACACAGAAACACACACACACACACACACACACACAGGGCAGACACACACGGGACACACATACACACACAGACACACACAGACACACACACACACACACTTGGGGAAATACACACACACACACATATGGGCACACACGTTCACGCATGCATAGACAGACAAACACACACACACACATACTACACACACATATGGGGACATACACACACACAGGCACACACACACACACACACACACTAAGAAATGACATGGTGGCGACTCACCTCAGGTGATTTGTGTGCGGCCTCATAAAAGCTCTCGGAGCGGAACTTTAGAAGAACGAGGCGGGCTGATCCCTCCACTCCCTGTCGCATTGCAGGTCTGAAAAACACACACACACACAGACACATACACACAGTCTCAGTCAGGCGAGGTGATAATGAGTTTTCCGGCTTCATTATTTATTATGCAACATTATTATTGTCAATACTATTTTTAAGTGTGGCCGCGCGGAGGAAGATGGCAGATGCAGGCACTTGGACACGTCTTACCCCTCCGGCTGAACTTTAAGGGGAACTTTGCTGATAACTATTCCCTCTGTCTCTCCACATTAGGGATACAGTGTGAAAAGGGCCTGCAGTGGTTGCCGATGCTCGCTGTGTGTCTCTGTGGGCGCGGCTCTCCACAGACAAATCTCACCCCAACTCCGTCATGTGACGTGGTCGGGGTGAGGTGACACGTTATTCGGCGTCATCCAGGTGACAAAGGTATCAGGGAGATCTAGGCGCAAGCAACATGGAGGCAAATTAAACATTGTTCATACACGATACACATTGAAGTGATACGAAGTCGGTTGAAAACTCATCTCTCTCTCTCTCTCTCTCTCTCTCTCGCTCTTCTCTCTCTCTCTCTCTCTCTCTCTCTCTCTCTCTCTCTTCTGGACCATCATCAGG
>PIJE02000565.1:142922-148974 GCA_002895965.2 Coryphaenoides rupestris | reverse complement strand
ACGTCTCTCTCTCTCTCTCTCTCTCTCTCTCTCTCTCTCTCTCTCTCTCTCTCTCTCTCTCTTTCCCACTGCCTCTCGGTCACGATAGAGAGTCACCGAGGCGTCTCATTTTCTCCCCTCTCTGTCTCTATCTTTCTTCTCTATACTCTCTCTCTCTCTCTCGCTCTCTCTCTCTCTCTCTCTCTCTCTCTCTTTCTTTCCCACTGCCTCTCGGTCACGATAGAGAGTCACCGAGGCGTCTCATTTTCTCGCCGACCTTATTAACGTTATTATCGGTATTGACATGATACAGGTCTTTATATCGTGGAGGTACGTGACCGATCGCCCACATTCCACCCCCTCCCCTTCGCTATCTGGTGGGAACAGGAGACGGAGCAGAGAAAGAGGAAGAGGGGGAGGAGGGGGGAGGAGTCAGGGAGGGGTTATTGAGAGGCAGTAGAAGCCAGCTGCGGCCGGTACCGTGGATCAAGCCGTCTGGATACGCAGCGGGTGAGAGGCGAAGAGGAAACGGCTCAATTGGGCCAGGCCTATGTGGGGAGTGTGTGGATGTAACACACACAGACACACACACATACACACACACGCACACACACACACTTATTTAACCAAATCATCTTTATGCCAGGCGGTAGGGCCAATTATTCATAGCACTAATTAGGTCAGTGAGCTACTTGGACCCAGATGCGAGGTGGCTGGGTCTGACCCAGTGACACCACAATGGCTGTCCTCAGCATCGCTTGCTGGGATCGGTCCAAGTCGCTGTGGCAGGGTTGGCCGGTTGGGTCCCTGACTCTCATGCACACACCACACACACACGCCCGCTGAGTTTTCTAACCCCCATACCGGTATCAGCTAAGCATGCCATTTGGCATGGATTTCATGGGAAACACCATTCGGGGTTTTTCACGTTTTAAAAATTGAACAATGATAGATATGGAGAGGGATGAAGTTTGAAGCATAAGTGGGTTTCATGCTAATTTGTATTACTGACTTTGAGCTTTGGAGTCAGAACCGCTTTTTTTATGTATTAGGTTATTGTCGACAAGCGAACACTGACAATAGGATTTAAACACGGTGCGTGCTATGACTGCTATAACGAGGAGACAATATTTTTACACTCTTCCTCTTATCGTGATACATTAGCAATCTTGATAAATTAGGCCTGACCGTCTCAGCAAAGCAACACACGCTGACCTGTTGTCTCGCTAGCGGAGACATGATGCTTTGCCGGGACAGCCCAACAGCAGGTTGGCAAAGGTGACGCCAAATTAATTCCGCCGGCCGACAGTTACATTATTTAATTAGTCAACAGCGTGACGGATGCTAAACCTGTGGTGTCCTCCTCCTCCTCCTTCCTCCATCTTCTTCTTCTTCTTCTTCTTCTTCTTCTTCGTCTTTATCAAATCCCAGTCTTCAAATCAAGGCTGCACCTGTCTCTCCCTAGTCAGAATTGTCTGGTAAAAGGAAAACCAGGGTAGGCTTTCTTTGGACGAGCGCCACAGCAAGCGAGCACCCCGTTCTGGAGGTGATTGTGAAATGTCTCCCTCCTCTCCACCCCCCCCCACCCAAACACACACCCACACCCACCCCGGGGGCCCTGCATGCGGTGCTCCCCTCACACACCCACTCATCCCAAATGCTTCAATTCCTCAGAGTGCTATCTTCTCTGCTCGGAGAGAGAGAGAGAGAGAGAGAGAGAGAGAGAGAGAGAGAGAGAGAGCGAGGGGGGGAGAAAAAGGTCACAATCGCCATTATGTCAAAGAGAACTTTGGACCTAACATTTACAGAGGAGGCAAAAATAGCCCCGCTATGTGAAGATGCTATGGGTGGGGGGTTGTGGGGGGGCGGGGGGGCGGGGGTGAGGTAATGCTCCGTGTGAATGGCTGGCCAGGTGGTGGTGGATGGGAGATAAGGGAGTAAGCGGAGGTCCAGCCAGGTAATGGTTTCCTATTGTTTTAAGATCCGGCTGAATTTTGATGCACACACATGCACACACACACACACAGACCGAGACAGAGAGGGGCGAATGGAATAATTATGCAAATGTCCCGGGTACATGTACCCACCGCCACGCTACATCTAATTTGTGTGTGCGTCGTTATTTTATTTCCCCCCCCCCCCGTCCTAATAATAGCGGTTCCTATTCTCCCAGTGCATTATGACACTTGTGTAACCGAATCAGCGAACCCCCGAGGCTGCCATGGCGATGACTAACGTTGGCTTTTTGACTGTGATTCACTCTGCCATTCAGCTCTCTCTCTGTCTCTCTCTCTCTCTCTCTCTCTCTCTCTCTCAGCCTCCCATATAGCCTTCTGCATTAGCACAATGCAACAAGCCTCGTAGCCATCCGAGTGTAACCGTGGGAACTTCAAGACGTGGCTATGAGCGCGCGGGGGGGGGGGGGGGGGAGGGGAAATGAGCACCAAGCCACTGTGCAGCCACTGTTCTCACACACTTGTTCTAGGTACTGAAATATTGAAGAGAAAATACGATATGAATTATTGAAAAATGAGAAAAGGCTCTCCTTGCGAACAGAAAGAAAAAAACCCCCAATGTGGGAAGGGACGGGAAGACAACGAGAGAGAGAGAGGGGGTTGAAGAAACCATGTTCTTTGTATATATTGAGCACCTTACTTAATTGCTTCCTCCATCGATTGCCGTTCTGTGGCTTGGTCAGTTGAGACTGCCGATTTAAGCCTCACTATTGACTCAGCTGTTGTTTGTACATTTGCTTCGTCGTGCAATAACAACCTTGTGGGCCAAATAAGGCTACAAAATAAATATATAAAGGAAGCAACACAATGCAAGACCCTTTGGTGCGCAGTTGACTACCTTGAGCTTTGCAATTTTCGGAAAACGCAGCAGCCACGGCTCGGAGCGCGCTATTGCCCGCGTCAATACTCATTCATACATGTTCTTGTCAAATATTGTTGTTGCCGCTTGTGTGTTTGCATTTTAAAGGCCTGGTGGTCTCCCTTCGACATGGATTACCTGTCATATACACTGCGGCGACAACATATGAACGCTCTCCATTCATATTGATTATTGGACCGTGAGGTATGTAGCTAATCATAAAGAATAATTTGTAGACATTTTTTTCTTTCCTTTTTTACCTTTTAGCTGCGAGCATAAACACTCGAGTCTGTTTTTGTGCTTGTCTTTTACATGCCCTTTGCAGCTGCTGTTAACCATGGCCTCCTGCTAATGGCTGAACCTCTCCGCTCCCTTTATCTGTTCATCACACACACGCTGCTCTTCCATCTCTTTGTTTTCCCATCTCCCCTCTCCTCAATATTTCATCCAATTGAAAGTGCATCTATTCTCGGCATTGCCCACCCCCCCCCTCGCCTCATCACCTCCTGGCTGTCAAAACATAATTTTCTACTGTTAAACCCTGCCCAAAACCTTCCAACCTTCCTCGCTCCACCTGCGGACACCAATTTTCCCAGTTGGGGCCGTCAGAAACATTAAGGTGACCCTTGGTGAAATGGTGTGCATTATTAAACCTTTATTCCACCTCTGATGCCCGTCTTGCCCGGGCTGTTACTGTTACGTTACTCTGTGGGTTTAAATCCGCTACTGGAGTGGAAAACTCAAAGCAACAGGCTTCCAAATAAGACTTTTGGGTTAACCCTCATCAGTTGATTGCTTTCTGTGACAATCAACTTGCCCCCTACAGTTAGGTATATTTGGGATTTGGATTTTTTGATTTTTTTTCTCTCGGATGAACTGTGTAGCATGGCTGCTGTTACATGCCACATAAATGTGGCTTTACTGGGGCTCCTCCCAAAGGACACAGGCAGGATGATGGTGAAATGTCGGATTTATTGTGAAGTTTGTCAAATGAAATGACAGAGCAGATGGTACTTAGCTAGCATGCTAGCACTCCCTTAATGTGTGTGTGTGTGTGTGTGTGGTGATGGCTGGTTTAACCTGTGTGCCTTGATTAGGCAATGCACCACAGGTGTGCAGCCTCACCCAGCCCCCAGACTCTAGCTGGGCCAGGTGAGGCTGCTTAAACCAGCCACCAAACACACACACTCCACAAACAGCTTTCGCCAAATATCTAAATATTCCATCTAATAATAAGTCATGCAAGATTGAATGGTTGCTCTCCCTGCTAGCTGATGATGGCACACACTGTAGCACGCCATGGGGTCCCGGCTCCCCCCGTACTTTTCTCATTGGCCCGCTGTCCCCTTTTTGAACTCAAGTGGTGGAAATTTAAGTGCACTCATTCCTAAATCGTTTGACCCAATCACAATTGCCCGTGATTGGCACTGCGATTGATAGTCAAGTGAGCCACGAATTACAGAATTACCATCACGATGCAGCTCTGATTAGCTACAGATTTCTCTGCGGGAATTAAACAGACCCTTTCCATTTCTTCGCTGCTTATGGGTTTCTTTTTTTTTTCTTTCATTTTTGTGGCCATTTACCGCCACCCCCGCCACCGCCACTACCACCACCACCACCACCACCACCACCACTACCGCCATCATCACCACCACCACTCCCCCCCCCCTCCCCCTCCATGCTCTTTATCAAGGCCGTGGCGGTGGCGCTATCCAGCACAGTTTGTGATTGCTTGGCAGATGCCATTATCCTGGCATTATATCTCCACAATCACATTTCCCATTCAGCACAGCTGGGCACTTAGTGAAGCGAGACAGGTTAAGCACACGGCCCAAGGGGACCGAATCGACTGAGACCCACCTGCACGCCCGTAATGCTGCCGCTGTCCTCTGCGACACCAGCCAAAAAATAAAAATGAATGAATAAAAAAATAGAAACGCTGGTGGCTTTCCTTTCCTCTATCCATCTAATGTCTCCATTCGTCTCAACTCCTCCCCAGGGCTCTCCTCTCTCAGTGAGTCTTTTATTTGTTTTTCCTTTTTATTTATGTTTCATCACTCTCTCTCTCTCTCTCTCTCGCTCTCTCTCACTCTCTCTCTCTCTCTCTCTCTCGCTCTCTCTCTCTCTCCCTAGACACCATCATTGCCATTGCCTCGGTCCTGGCAGTGAACGTTCTTTTGTCTCTCCCATCATCTCTCTTTATATCCCCTCAATGACCCCCCCCCCCCCCTCCCCCACCCCTCCACCCTCCTTCGACCCATTCCAACCCCTCACCCTTTTCTTTAATTTAATTTGTTTTGTTTTTTTGTTTGAAAAAAGTGCGGTAAGTGCGCCTTGGTATTGCCAACGACTGCAGGGGGAGGAGGGGAGTAGGGTGTCTGTTGCTCTCAAATCAAGTCAATTCTATTTGTATAGCCCTTGATCACAGTTACAGTCTCAACGGGCTTTGCAGGCCATATATTTATGGCACCCAAGGAAAAAACTTGAAAAGACATCTTGAGGAGGAATGCAGAGTGGGGCATCCCTCCCTCCTTTCAGGGATGGCTCTGAGTGCAATGGCCGGGTGTCATAATGACAGAACATGCAGCATAGCACTACAAGCAAACATATGATGTACAATTTAAATTCAATTATTCAACTATTGTCATTTTGTACTACTCCCAACACCACACACACACGCACACGCACACGCACACACACACACACACACACACACAGACACACACACACCACACGCTCCAACAGCTGGTGGTGACGGTAGGGGCGTAAGGGTGCGTAAAGTGCGGGGATGCGCGGCGAGCTGGAGGGTGGAGAAAAGCACGCGTGTCAGCATCATGGGTTACTGGCACAAGCACACACACACACACACACACACACACACACACACACACTGCAGTCTTGCTGTTTAACAAGCGCATGTATGCCGCGTAAAACTTAATATTCAAAGTTTGACATTTGAATAAATTAGCCCATTCATCACACACACACACACACACACACACACACGCCTGCGCCGTTACTGTCGACACGATCGGTGGACATCGAACTCAATCACGTCGCCGTGTCTCTTTTATTTCCACCTGCTTGTTTGTTTAGTGTCTCTTGTACACGGACAGGTACTCAAAGCCCAGAAAGGCAACAAAACACGAACAGACAAATATTGGTATAACTATGAATTAAAAAAAAGATGCCCGGG
>PIJE02000565.1:97922-137922 GCA_002895965.2 Coryphaenoides rupestris | reverse complement strand
TCATAAGTTACAACATTTCCAGTATTCCAGAGTGACGGACTATTGTGTGTGTGTGTATGTGTGAGCCAGTGCGGACTTGCGTGTTTACGCGGGAGACGCAGCCAGAGAGCGCTGTTTTTGCTTGCGCATGCTGGTGTGTTGGAAAAACCTCTTCCTCCTTCACCCCCAGATATAAAGCAGCTGTAAAATAATGCAAAAATTGACCCAGTTTGCAGGTAGCAGACAAATCCTCTGAGGCGGTGGCTAGGAATACAGATGGGCCATCCAGCTCCAAAAGGCTTCAGTCCACCGCCATCGCCGTCGAGAACCAGACAAAGGGTCTCACTTACCTCATCCGCTCTTCTCCCCCCCCCCCCATTTCTTTTTGTTTTGTGTTACTCGTGGTCTTGCTTAGAGAGGAAGAGAGAGCGAGAGAGGGGTGGGGGAGAGACAGAGAGACAGACACGAGAGAGAGAGAGAGACACGTTAGGGCCAAGTTCTCTACAAGACCTTTTCTTGCTTTACCCTTGAACACCGCCCCCCCATCCCCAGATGGTGACGGCACAGCTGTAGAAGGGGAACGCCATCGCCCCGACGCCGAGCGTGTTTGCACCCGAGCCGTGACTGTGTCGTCTCCCAGAAACATCTTGCTGCCGTCAGTTAAAAGTCAAGAGGGACCGCCCCCAACACGGCGAATGTTCAGTGTGGCGCTCGGCTGTTTGATCCCGCCTGCAGGTATTCTGAAGTAAACAACGGCACAGACGGCAATAGGAACGCCTTGCCTCTGAGTTGGACATTTGGGAGAGGAGTGTTGGTGCGTTGGAGTCATTAATGCAGCGCCGGAGGAATGGCTCTGGGTCTGATTAGAGGCTGAGTCCGTCACCGCCGCGCTGCCCCTATTAGAATGTGTTGCTTTGGGCTTCTGCGCTCAGCAGCACGCCCGGCGAACTCGCTTACAAGATGTCCCCGGTTTAATGGGCCCAGGACTAACCACACGCATACCACCTCACAAGGCTACAGAATAGAGAGACACACACACACACACACACACACACACACACAGGTGCGCAGATTCTATTAAACCATCTAGCATCCGAGGCCATCTGCCAAATTGAGGGGGAGATGTGGAACATCTGAGAATGCGCGGTTGGCGCCAACGGTGCCTGCGGCTGCAAGTTGCGCTAATCTGCCCAGCATTGTCCGCTGGCTCCTGCCCTCCACCCCCGCCTCCACCCCCACCACCCCAACCCTTCCACCCTCAAACCACACCATCAGGCGTCTGCCTCCCACTGGTGGCTCTGAATCCGATGCCATAATTGGGCACCTTACGCCCTTATAACATTGCATGGCCTTTTTAAGCTACAACAACGCTTCCTCGGTCGACCAAACATCCACTCTATACGGCACACCAAAGGTTGTGGAAAAATAAATGGCGGGGGAACCTGGTGTGTGCATCTGTGTGGACAATGTACCGCCCACCTTACTGCCAAATGACCCTTCTCTCTCTTGGACTAACAAGATAATTTTCATTCTTTTCGGGTCCAAATTGTTCAGGAGGGAACCACTTTGTTTTTTTTTTTATTTTTTGGCTGCTGGGCCACGCAGTTGCTGACCTCTTTTGAGAAGCTGAAATGAGTCTTGTCAAACCCGGCCGATATTCAATGGAAACGGGGGAGGGGGGGGTGGCGGGGGGGTGGGAAACAGGCCCCGGTTTCTGGCACAGCACATCCGGTGCAACAAAATAAATGATCACTTTGACAAATGGCTTGCCGGAGAGTTGGAGATGCCAGGGCCCTGTGATCAATGCTGAGCCAAGCTGCTGTCTTACTCAACAGGCTCATTAACCACTAGGTCTGTCTGGGTGGCTGTTTGGAGGAGTAGCTGCTAGACTTGCAGGTGGTCCCTCGCAGGGGGGTCCCTGGGGAGCCCCTGGCAGGCCCTCGGGGAAAAGTTTGAAGGGTATTCACAGATTTCATTTTTTGTATGAAGGGAAAACTTTTACCGGGAAATGATGACCAGGAGAAAAAAAAAGCGGGAGAGAGAGAGCGGCAGATAGGGATTGGGGGGGAAAAGAAGGCATGACGAATGCTTTGGAGAGAACGAGGGTGTGGGTGTAATAGAGACGAGGTGGAATGATGGAGAGGGTGGTGGTTGGGAAGAGGAAGTCTTTTAGGAGAGGCTGGCGTGAGAGGGGAAAAATTATGGAGTTGGCTTGCAAAACAGGGGGGCTGGCCACAACGAAACACGAATATGGAACTTAGATTATTGAGGTAATTTTTTTGGATGTTCCAGCTGGTGTTTCCTGCGTGAGGTGATACTCAATGGGAGTTGATCCATGCTAAATGTGGACACACAGGCAGGGTCATTGATGTGGACCACTGCTCGGAGACGACACACACACACACACACACTCCTCTGTCCGCATTTCATGCAACGCCATGGAGAGGATGGTGCATTGATGTAATTTGCTGGCTGATTACATGCGAGGCTGTGCGTTCATGTCTGCCTGCATCCTTGATCCGTTTCAGTGATTTTTAAGTTTCTCTATTTCGTCTTTTTTTTTTGTCTTGCGTTCATTATAACGCATCAGCATTTCAAACCACTATATATATATATATACATATATATATATAAATATGGATATATATATGGTGTGGTTGTTGTGTTTACGTGTGTGTGTGTGTGTGGTGTGTGTTCAGCAATCGTCTGCATGCCCTTTAGGTCTATGATCACGCAAAAAAATAAATCTTCCGTCAGTTTCTGCTCTGCTCTCCAATGTACACATTGTTCAGCCTGGATGCAATTAAATAAATCTGCAAGTAAACATTTGAATTCATTGTGTCATACATTTACCAAAGCCCATGTTTAATGAACGCCTTGTCCAATGGGTAGTTAACCTTACATTATTACCTTGCAGTATTGTGCAATATATCTGCACAAAATGTATTAACTGGTTAATTACAATAGGTTTTTTATTTATTCCGCTTTTTTCCCCTCCACACATTCTCCCATGAGTCACACAAATTGACAGGAGAAATGCTGAATAGCTATTTAATGCTTCATATGGATTTGAGGGTGTGTGTATAAATCAATACGTCTTATATGATGTGGGAAGGCAGTGCATACCTCGGCCTAACAATAACCTAAGGAGGTGGCACTGTGGGCTGCAATCAATCTTAGTGCATCAGGTGATCAATGGCCGAATGCATTTTTAATTTGATCTCACGACGTCCGTAAATTGCCGTGATGTATTCTGAGGTAAGCTCGGGGAACGGAGATCCAATACAGCCTCGGAACGGCACGCTTGAGAATTGATTATTTCAGTCTTGTCACTCACTGTTCCGAAGTGGCCGACTATAGGGCCGATTTAAGCGTGCCGATAATAAAAACAAAAACCTTGCCGCTGTAACCCAGGGGTTTAAATATAGATTGATGTGTGCATGTGTATCGGTAGGAGTGTGTGAAATACACTTCTGCAAATACCAGCTGATCTATACAGATCTGTTGGAGGACTTTTCATTTGACTATAAATAAATGAAAGAAATCTGAGAAACAGCTCAAATATATTGAAAAAGGCAGCATCACCTCAATGGTGTAGCCTATGTCTTAGAATTATTAAGAAAAAAAGGTCTCAATTTCACAGGCTTTCAAACACAAAAATATATATGAAAACATTCTATGACATAAAACCTCATCATTGTGGTAAGACCAATTAAAGACTTCAGTTATCGATGACACATTTAGAATCTACAATGCTTTTAAAACAACATTAACAGCATCAGGCTGGCATTTGTAAAAACCCCAAATAGGGCAGTTCATCAACCCAGAGTTATTAGACTGAAAAGAAAAGTGAGTTGAGCAACAAATCAATGAGTCCTCTTCATAAGTATTTTACCTGTGTCCTTACTCCTTTGCTTGCCTCTCTACAGAAAATAAATAGAAAGCAGTCTGAGGATGCAAAACCAAATGCCAGTCGAATTGATCATGATTGGTCAAACACCCACGGCGACACTCACTCTGACCGGAGACCAATCTGAGCATTTCAGTTGGCCGTCCACCAGCGAAAAGCAATAACGCTCAAAGACATTCGCACTGTTATGGCCCCAAAGCTTTGGGCTTGTTGCCATGCCCACCATTTTGCCAGTGTGCAAATGGAATTTTGGTTTGAAGTACGACGGTCACCTCACCCCCACATTCAGCATTGTTATTCTCCAGAAGCGACGTCGTGATGGCCCATCATGTTCCCTCTTCATAGTCCCTGTAAAGAACAAGTGCCAAGGGACTCACCTCGAGAGCTACTGTAGCTGTGTGGTGATGGTGGAGGGTGGACGGCGGTGGAGGAGGGTGGTGGAGGAGGGTGGTGGTGCAGGTGGTGGCAGCACTGCATGGAATGTCTCCTTCTAAAGAAAACAGAGAAAACAAAGGCAGGCCACATGCCATCAAAAGCCATTAGTATTCACATGTGCGGCAAGGTTATAGAAACTGCACTTAACTGGCATGGGGAACCCACAGGAGATGGGCCTGATCCCAGGCAGGTAGAACCAATTTTAGACTCAATGATTTGAATGCAAATGCTTTCCACAAAGAAGGGCTTTCCAACTTCCAAGCAGCAGCTCCACGACACATTGCCCTAGCAGCCTGCGCCTAGGTGCTCGATACCCACTGGGAAATTACATGTGTCCTTTGATGGAAACTGCTGCCATATTGGAAAAAAGATCAAAGCCAGTGATAGGCGTGGGTGGTCAATGGATGGGGTCTCGCAGTAGGTGAAATGGACCCTGCTCGGCTCTGTGGCCTGGAGAACAACACTCGGCAGCTGTACATGTAGGCCACAATAATTGGTTTTCTTATCGGAAGACCTCTATTCAGGTATGACGGTTGAGGTTGCATTTTACAATGACCAACGTCTTTATCAGCGGAAAATAAAAGGGTCCGCAAAATAAATCAGGCGTGAGCTCGTGCTCTGCTCTTGTGTTCTCTTCCTGTCTTTTCTTTTTTCTCTCGCTCTCTCTCCGTTATCCTTCTTTGTCCTCCTCGCCTTGAGACCGGTAAAGGTCCTTTTCCACCCCTCTAATGCTCCTGGGCATCTCCAACAACAATGGATCCTGCAGAGAACTGTACTTACAGCACGCTGACGCGAGACTGGGCTTTCTTTTCCTGCGTCGCCTCGGCGGGAGTGGCACACAAGCGAGCGAGCTACGTTGTAATTAAGCATTCTGTCATAATTGAGACTTCGTCGAGTGAAGATGTAATGTAAAGGCGTATTTGGCAGCCGTTCCTGCTGTAATGAGAACGTGAGGGGGGGAAATTAAAATCACTCTCTTGAGCTCCGCACACTGGGAATGACAAAAAGTAATTTGACTCATTCGGGAGGAGGACTGTCGCAATCCAGGCGTTTAATACGCGCGACGTTGAGCTGTGTTAAAGGGAACCTTTAAATCGGAACAAGGCCATGGAAACGGTTCCATTACTCGTATGAGCTCAAAAGCCTTTTAGTGCCTGGAAGTATGATGTAAGTGAGTCGGACAGGCCGGTCGTCACACAGGGGGCATGCAATGGAAGCTATACAGTCACGAGGAAGCATTAGGAGGCTGGTGGGGAAAAAAGCTTTGGCGGTTCAGGATGGCCAACTCCTATTTGCTAGATATTGTATGCATGTAATTCTCTTGGAGAAATGACTTCATAGCTTTCATGCCCTTGGAAAAAGGTGTGTGTGTGTGTGTGTGTGTGTGTGTTCAGGAAACTTGTCAAGGTGTATTGACAATGACCAGACCTCTGTGATAGCCACGCTCAGGGCTCCATCACCTTGCTATGCGCATTAATAATGCTAATAATAATGACTTAAATAATAAAGCAAATGTTTGTGCTCAGAACTGTGACATTGACACAGCGCCCCTGTTGTCGCTGCCGCGGCTCCCTCCGTCTCCTTAACCTCATCGTTTAATCAGGTCTCGTGTTGGCCCGCATCAAAAATCTATTTGGAATTCATTTGCCGCCTTGATGTGTAAATTTGGTTATGGTTAATACATGAGCTACGGCGCATGCATAATCGTGCCTATTCCGCGCACGCACACGTGCACATGGGTTCGTCTCGGCGTTACACACCCATTGATTTATATGGACAAGTGCGTGACTCGTCCCGCACACACAGAGAGAGAGTCTCCTCTCCGTCATTGTGCCCGTCGTCTCGGGGACGGGGGGGAAACACATGTTCTCCGTCCGTCTGTGGAGTAGTGCTGTCTCTCCTCACGAACACACACACACACACACACACACACACACACACACACACACACACACACATCCTTTCATTTGACCACATAAAAATCAATTGAAACATGTCAATCATTAGCAATTGAAGCACTCAAATGTCAACTTTATTTTGCCCATGTCTACTTTATTTTGCCAATTTGGAGATGCAAGTCTCCAAATTGGTTTTGCACGCGTGCTGCTGAAGCACCATGCCTCGTTAAAACTGGTCAGAATCGTCCTTGGCGATGGACCAATCTCTTCTGTTGGCTGAAGTATCTGTTCGGTGGCTTCCACTGCTTACCCGTAGCTCAGGGCAGTGTACAGACGTGTGTGTATGCACTGCACATGAGAGAGCCCGATAGTGCACGTACCAATTTTTTCATTTGTGTGTGTGTGTGTGTGTGTGTGTGTGTTTGTCTGCGCACATGCGTGTATCTGAGGAAATCTGAAACCTCTTTTTCTAAACCTCTTCTATATGACTTGGGTCAAACACTATTTATATGTGGTATGGTGGTATATGAAATACATCACACCTATATGTATCTGTCCACATGGTGTTCCTGGTGTGTGTGTGTTGTGTCTGAAACCAGAACACATTCGTACAGAGAGACTCTGACACAGATCCTCGACATGCTGTGTGTGGGCGAATGGAATATCAATGTCCTGCTGTCCGCGTGTGTGTGTGTGTGTGTGCGTGTATATGTGTATATGTGTGTGTATGTGGTTGTTTTGTGTGTGTGTGTGTGTGTGTGTGTGTATGTGTGTTTGTGAGTACGTGTACATGGGCGTTTTGTTGTGTTTAAGTGTTTAAAACACTAGTGTGTGTATGTGTGTTGCTCTGATTATGAGGCTGTGATTCAGGCAATTGTACGTGTGTGTGTGTATATAGGCCTCTTTCAGGTACTTTCGCCTCTGTGTGTGTGTGCACTTGTGGTGTGTGCTTGTGTACATGCACGTGTGTGTGAGTGTGTGTGTGTGTGTGTGTGTGTGTGTGCACTTGTGTTGTGTGTGTGTGACAGTTTGTGCTAATGCGTACCCCTGCCGTGGCCTCATTTACGCTCTCTCTCTTCGTCTCTTCGTTGTTGTCTTGTGCAAGATGGACACACACACACACCTGTCTCTCTCTCTGTCTCTCTCTCTGGTCAGACTACTCGTCTCAACCGCATCGCTGTGCGAGGAGAGCGGGAACTGCTGCCACACGCACGCGCACACACACACACACACACACACACACACATACACACACACACACACACACACACACACACACACACATACTCATTGACATAGGCTCTGGCTGAGGAGGGGAGAGAGAGAGAGAGATGTTCTTCAGTAATCCCCCAGATGTGACATTTGGGTGTCACAGCAGAAGTAGCCCACAGGACGATAAAGAGATTTAAAAATAACAATGTGCAAAAGGAAACACACCAAAAATAAAAGCACATACACAATTTAAAAGACATGGGGTTACGAATTACGACGACAAATAGCAACGCTGCAACACGATTGGTACGATATCCTGCGCAGACATTCCGCGCACAATATAATGGTCCACGCCCCCCCCCCCATAACCCCATTTACTCTGCATTCACCAACAAAACATAATGTGCGCTGCACATAATGCACACCAGGGCTTCCATTTGCATGAATGTGCACTTAAAGGGCATGCCGATGATTGCTGAACAACACACACACACACACACACACACACACACACACACACACACACACACACACACTCACACACACCCACACACATCTCCAGGTCCATTGTTGGGGCTGGAGAGTGCTTGCCTGGGGTGAGCTCCCCCCCCCCCCCACCCCACCATCTCCCTACCTGAGAGCCCCACCAGCTTGCTGAGGACCAGAGATCGATGTGGACTCCCCTGCCTTTGTCTTCTCATTAGCCAACACTGAATCCATCTTTATCGTGTTCCTCTCTCACTCTCTGTCCCTCTCTCTGTCTCTCTCTCTCGCTCTTTCTGTCTCTGTCCCTCTCTCTGTCTCTCTCTCTCTCGCTCTGTCTGTCTCTGTCCCTCTCTCTGTCTCTCTCTCTCTCGCTCTGTCTGTCTCTGTCCCTCTCTCTGTCTCTCTCTCTCTCTCGCTCTGTCTGTCTCTGTCCCTCTCTCTGTCTCTCTCTCTCTCGCTCTGTCTGTCTCTATCCCTCTCTCTGTCTCTCTCTCTCTCGCTCTGTCTCTCTCTGTCCCTCTCTCTGTCTCTCTCTCTCTCGCTCTGTCTGTCTCTGTCCCTCTCTCTGTCTCTCTCTCTCTCGCTCTCTCTCTCTGTCCCTCTCTGTCCTCTCTCTTCTCTCTCTGTCTGTCTCTTCCCTCTCTCTCTCTCTCTCTCTCGCTCTCTGTCTCTCCCTCTCTTGTCTGCTCTCTCTCTCTCTCTCGCTCTGTCTGTCTCTGTCCCTCTCTCTGTCTGTCTCTCTCTCGCTCTGTCTGTCTCTGGCCCTCTCTCTGTGTCCATTGGTATTCACCACAGAAAACACATTCCCTCCAATTGCCTCTATCTCACACTTGCTCATATTCTCCCCCTCTTCCATTTTCCCCCCCGGCGTGTCTCACCACCAACACGCCTGGCTATCCGCTCCTCGGTTTCCTGCATTTCAATATAACACACACACACACACACACACATGCACACTACCACCTCCACTCGTGGAGTTCAACCCCCACTTCCCCCCGGCAATAGGCGACACATGTATGATCCTAATACTGCCTGGGCATTATTACATGCAGGTATATACGGCGTAGCATATCAGGAGTTGGGCCCTCAACCAACCGGTTAGTCATTTGACGCAGACCGCCCCGGTCGACATGTTGCTAACCCCCTTTTAGTAGCAGTCTATCACGACTCTTGTGTGAACGGCAGAGGGCACGATGCACAGCTCCTCCTGCTTCTCTCTCCTATCTGGGAGCACGGTTTAAGCCCGCAAGTGTGATATGAATGAGCAATGCATAATAGATGACATGCAGACTCTCTGCTAGTTATTAGTATTGTAAGTGCATGTCAGAGTGCTGCAGAGATAGGCAGGGTAGTGTCAGGATCCGTATTATACTTATCTGAAGATTTAGTAATTATGGCATTTGGTCTGAGTGAGCTCCCAGTACCCAGAAGGCCATGCACAGCATGGTAATCAATTATTCTGTGTCATTTATCAAGCGTGCACATTTTGCACCGTTAATGTTGCATTTATACACATGTATTCTTGTATTCATAAGTTACAACATTTCAGTATTCAGAGTGACGGACTATTGTGTGTGTGTGTCTGTGAGCCAGTGCGGACTTGCGTGTTTACGTGGGAGACGCAGCCAGAGAGCGCTGTTTTTTGCTTGCGCATGGGCTGGTGTGTTGGAAAAACCTCTTCCTCCTTCACCCCCAGAATATAAAGCAGCTGTAAAATAATGCAAAAATTGACCCAGTTTGCAGGTAGCAGACAAATCCTCTGAGGCGGTGGCTAGGAATACAGATGGGCCATCCAGCTCCAAAAGGCTTCAGTCCACCGCCATCGCCGTCGAGAACCAGACAAAGGGTCTCACTTACCTCATCCGCTCTTCTCCCCCCCCCCCCCATTTCTTTTTGTTTTGTGTTACTCATGGGTCTTGCTTAGAGGAGGAAGAGAGAGGCGAGAGAGGGGTGGGGGAGAGACAGAGAGACAGACACGAGAGAGAGAGAGAACACGTTAGGGGCCAAGTTCTCTACAAGACCTTTTCTTCTTTACCCCTTGAACACCGCCCCCCATCCCCAGATGGTGACGGCACAGGCTGTAGAAGGGGAACGCCATCGCCCCCGACGCCGAGCGTGCTTTGCAACCCGAGCCGTGACTGTGTCGTCTCCCAGAAACATCTTGCTGCCGTCAGTTAAAAGTCAAGAGGGACCGCCCCCAACACGGCGAATGTTCAGTGTGGCGCTCGGCTGTTTGATCCCGCCTGCAGGTATTCTGAAGTAAACAACGGCACAGACGGCAATAGGAACGCCTTGCCTCTGAGTTGGACATTTGGGAGAGGAGTGTTGGTGCGTTGGAGTCATTAATGCAGCGCCGGAGGAATGGCTCTGGGTCTGATTAGAGGCTGAGTCCGTCACCGCCGCGCTGCCCCTATTAGAATGTGTTGCTTTGGGCTTCTGCGCTCAGCAGCACGCCCGGCCAACTCGTTACAGATGTCCCCGTTAATGGCAGGATAAACCACACGCATACACTCACAAGGCTACAGAATAGAGAGACACACACACACACACACACACCACACACACAGGTGCGCAGATTCTATTAAACCATCTAGCATCCGAGGCCATCTGCCAATTAGAGGGGGAGATGTGGAACATCTTGAGAAGCGCGTTGGCGCAACGGTGCACTGCGGTGCAAGTTGCCTATCTGCCAGCATTGTCGCTGGCTCCTGCCTCCACCCCCGCCTCCACCGCCACCACCCAACCCTTCCACCCTCAAACCACACCATCAGGCGTCTGCCTCCCACTGGTGGCTCTGAATCCGATGCCATAATTGGGCACCTTACGCCCTTATAACATTGCATGGCCTTTTTAAGCTACAACAACGCTTCCTCGGTCGACCAAACATCCACTCTATACGGCACACCAAAGGTTGTGGAAAAATAAATGGCGGGGGAACCTGGTGTGTGCATCTGTGTGGACAATGTACCGCCCACCTTACTGCCAAATGACCCTTCTCTCTCTTGGACTAACAAGATAATTTTCATTCTTTTCGGGTCCAAATTGTCGGAGGGAACCACTTTGTTTTTTTTTATTTTTGGCTGGGCCACGCGTGCTGACCCTCTTTTGAGAGCTGAAATTGAGTCTGTCAAACCCGCCAATATCAAATGGAAACGGGGAAGGGGGGTGGGGGGGGGGGGGGGAAACAGGCCCCGGTTTCTGGCACAGCACATCCGGTGCAACAAAATAAATGATCACTTTGACAAATGGCTTGCCGGAGAGTTGGAGATGCCAGGGCCCTGTGATCATGTAATGCTAGGACCAAGCTGCTGTCTTTACTCAAGCAGGCTCCATTAACGCACTAGGTCTGTCTGGGTGGCTGTTTGGAGGAGTAGCTTTGCTAGAGCTTTGCAGGTGGTCCCCTCGTCAGGGGGGTCCCCATGGGGTAGCCCCTGGCAGGCGCTTCGGGGAAAAGTTTGAAGGTATTCACAGATTTTCATTTTTTTGTGATAAGGGAAATCTTTTACCGGGAAATGAATGACTGCAGAGTAGAAAAAAAAGGCGTGCAGAGCAGAGAAGCGGGCAGGATAGGGATTGGGGGGGAAAAGTAAGGCAATTGACGAATGCTTTGGAAGAGAAGCGAGGGTGTGGGTTGTAGATAGAGATACGTAGGTGGACATGATGGGAGAGGGTGGTGAGTTGGGACAGATGGAAGGTCTTTTAGGAGATGGCTGGCGTGAAGAAGGGGAAAATTATGGAGTTGGCTTGCAAAACAGGGGGGCTGGCCACAACGAAACACGAATATGGAACTTAGATTATTGAGGTAATTTTTTTGGATGTTCCAGCTGGTGTTTCCTGCGTGAGGTGATACTCAATGGGAGTTGATCCATGCTAAATGTGGACACACAGGCAGGGTCATTGATGTGGACCACTGCTCGGAGACGACACACACACACACACACACACTCCTCTGTCCGCATTTCATGCAACGCCATGGAGAGGATGGTGCATTGATGTAATTTGCTGGCTGATTACATGCGAGGCTGTGCGTTCATGTCTGCCTGCATCCTTGATCCGTTTCAGTGATTTTTAAGTTTCTCTATTTCGTCTTTTTTTTTTGTCTTGCGTTCATTATAACGCATCAGCATTTCAAACCACTATATATATATATATATATATGCATATATATATATAAATATGGATATAATATATGGTTGGGGTTGTTGTTTTAAGGGGTGTGTGTGTGTGATGTGTGTGTGTTCAGCAATCGTCTGCATGCCCTTTAGGTCTGATGATCACGCAAAAAATACAAAATCCTTCCGTCAGTTTGCTGCTCCTGCTCTCAATGTACACAATTGTTCAAGCACTGGAATGCAATTAAATAAATCTGCAAAGTAAAACCATCTTGAAGCTTCATTGTGTCAATACATTTACCAAAGCCCATGTCTTACATGAAACGCTCTTGCTCCCAATGGTAGTTAACCATTAACATTATTACCTTGCAGTATTAGTGCAAGTATATCGTGCACCAAAATGTATCTACACTTGAGTTAATTTACAATAGGTTTTTTCATTTATTATCCGCTTCTTTTCCCCTCCACACATTTCTCCATGAGTCACACAACGATTGATCAGGAGAAATGCTGAAATAGCTATTTTAATGCCTTCACAATGGCATTTGAGGTGTGCTGTGTATAAATCAATTCACGTCCTATATATGTCGGGAAGGCAGTGCGTACACTCGGACCTGAGACAATACACCTTAAAGGAAGGTGGCCACTGTGGGCTGCGAACGTCAATCTCTAGTGCATCAGGTGATCAATGGCCGAATGCATTTTTAATTTGATCTCACGACGTCCGTAAATTGCCGTGATGTATTCTGAGGTAAGCTCGGGGAACGGAGATCCAATACAGCCTCGGAACGGCACGCTTGAGAATTGATTATTTCAGTCTTGTCACTCACTGTTCCGAAGTGGCCGACTATAGGGCCGATTTAAGCGTGCCGATAATAAAAACAAAAACCTTGCCGCTGTAACCCAGGGGTTTAAATATAGATTGATGTGTGCATGTGTATCGGTAGGAGTGTGTGAAATACACTTCTGCAAATACCAGCTGATCTATACAGATCTGTTGGAGGACTTTTCATTTGACTATAAATAAATGAAAGAAATCTGAGAAACAGCTCAAATATATTGAAAAAGGCAGCATCACCTCAATGGTGTAGCCTATGTCTTAGAATTATTAAGAAAAAAAGGTCTCAATTTCACAGGCTTTCAAACACAAAAATATATATGAAAACATTCTATGACATAAAACCTCATCATTGTGGGTAAGGACCAACTTAAAGACTTCAGTTATCGATGACACATTTAGAATCTACAATGCTTTTAAAACAACATTAACAGCATCAGGCTGGCATTTGTAAAAACCCCAAATAGGGCAGTTCATCAACCCAGAGTTATTAGACTGAAAAGAAAAAGTGAGTGAGGCAACAAATCAATGAGTCCTCTTCATAAGTATTTTACCTGTGTCCTTACTCCTTTGCTTGCCTCTCTACAGAAAATAAATAGAAAGCAGTCTGAGGATGTCAAAACCAAATGCCAGTCGAATTGATCATTTGATTGGTCAAACACCCACCGGTCGATCACCTCCACTCTGACCGGGAGGAACCAATGCTGAGCAATTTCAGTTTGGCCGTCCACCCAGCGTAACAAAGCACATAACCTCAAGACATTCGCACTGTTATGGCCCAAAGCTTTGGGCTTGTTGCCATGCCCACCATTTTGCCAGTGTGCAAATGGAATTTTGGTTTGAAGTACGACGGTCACCTCACCCCCACATTCAGCATTGTTATTCTCCAGAAGCGACGTCGTGATGGCCCATCATGTTCCCTCTTCATAGTCCCTGTAAAGAACAAGTGCCAAGGGACTCACCTCGAGAGCTACTGTAGCTGTGTGGTGATGGTGGAGGGTGGACGGCGGTGGAGGAGGGTGGTGGAGGAGGGTGGTGGTGCAGGTGGTGGCAGCACTGCATGGAATGTCTCCTTCTAAAGAAAACAGAGAAAACAAAGGCAGGCCACATGCCATCAAAAGCCATTAGTATTCACATGTGCGGCAAGGTTATAGAAACTGCACTTAACTGGCATGGGGAACCCACAGGAGATGGGCCTGATCCCAGGCAGGTAGAACCAATTTTAGACTCAATGATTTGAATGCAAATGCTTTCCACAAAGAAGGGCTTTCCAACTTCCAAGCAGCAGCTCCACGACACATTGCCCTAGCAGCCTGCGCCTAGGTGCTCGATACCCACTGGGAAATTACATGTGTCCTTTGATGGAAACTGCTGCCATATTGGAAAAAAGATCAAAGCCAGTGATAGGCGTGGGTGGTCAATGGATGGGGTCTCGCAGTAGGTGAAATGGACCCTGCTCGGCTCTGTGGCCTGGAGAACAACACTCGGCAGCTGTACATGTAGGCCACAATAATTTGGTTTTCTTATCGGAAGGACCTCTATTCAGGTATGACGGGTTGAGGTTGCATTTTACCAATGACCAACGTCTTTATCAGCGGAAAATAAAAGGGTCCGCAAAATAAATCAGGCGGTGGAGCTCGTGCTCTGCTCTTGTGTTCTCTTCCTGTCTTTTCTTTTTTCTCTCGCTCTCTCTCCGTTATCCTTCTTTGTCCTCCTCGCCTTGAGACCGGTAAAGGTCCTTTTCCACCCCTCTAATGCTCCTGGGCATCTCCAACAACAATGGATCCTGCAGAGAACTGTACTTACAGCACGCTGACGCGAGACTGGGCTTTCTTTTCCTGCGTCGCCTCGGCGGAGTGGCACACAAGCGAGCGAGCTACGTTGTAATTAAGCATTCTGTCATAATTGAGACTTCGTCGAGTGAAGATGTAATGTAAAGGCGTATTTGGCAGCCGTTCCTGCTGTAATGAGAACGTGAGGGGGGGAAATTAAAATCACTCTCTTGAGCTCCGCACACTGGGAATGACAAAAAGTAATTTGACTCATTCGGGAGGAGGAGGAGGGGGGGGAGGGGGGGGGGGGGGGGGGGGGGGGGGGGGGTGGGGGGGGCCAGCCACTGCCGCAATCCAGGCGTTTAATACGCGCGACGTTGAGCTGTGTTAAAGGGAACCTTTAAATCGGAACAAGGCCATGGAAACGGGTTCCATTACTCGTATGAGCTCAAAAGCCTTTTAGTGCCTGGAAGTATGATGTAAGTGAGGTCGGACAGGCCGGTCGTCACACAGGGGGGCATGCAATGGAAGCGTATACAGTCACGGAGGAAGCATTAGGAGGCTGGTGGGGAAAAAAGCTTTGGCGGTTCAGGATGGCCAACTCCTATTTGCTAGATATTGTATGCATGTAATTCTCTTGGAGAAATGACTTCATAGCTTTCATGCCCTTGGAAAAAGGTGTGTGTGTGTGTGTGTGGTGTGTGTGTTCAGGAAACTTGTCAAGGTGTATTGACAATGACCAGACCTCTGTGATAGCACGCTCAGGGCTCCATCACCTTGCTATGCGCATTAATAATGCTAATAATAATGACTTAAATAATAAAGCAAATGTTTGTGCTCAGAACTGTGACATTGACACAGCGCCCCTGTTGTCGCTGCCGCGGCTCCCTCCGTCTCCTTAACCTCATCGTTTAATCAGGTCTCGTGTTGGCCCGCATCAAAAATCTATTTGGAATTCATTTGCCGCCTTGATGTGTAAATTTGGTTATGGTTAATACATGAGCTACGGCGCATGCATAATCGTGCCTATTCCGCGCACGCACACGTGCACATGGGTTCGTCTCGGCGTTACACACCCATTGATTTATATGGACAAGTGCGTGACTCGTCCCGCACACACAGAGAGAGAGTCTCCTCTCCGTCATTGTGCCCGTCGTCTCGGGGACGGGGGGGAAACACATGTTCTCCGTCCGTCTGTGGAGTAGTGCTGTCTCTCCTCACGAACACACACACACACACACACACACACACACACACACACACACACACATCCTTTCATTTGACCACATAAAAATCAATTGAAACATGTCAATCATTAGCAATTGAAGCACTCAAATGTCAACTTTATTTTGCCCATGTCTACTTTATTTTGCCAATTTGGAGATGCAAGTCTCCAAATTGGTTTTGCACGCGTGCTGCTGAAGCACCATGCCTCGTTAAAACTGGTCAGAATCGTCCTTGGGGATGGACCAATCTCTTCTGTTGGCTGAAGTATCTGTTCGGTGGCTTCCACTGCTTACCCGTAGCTCAGGGCAGTGTACAGACGTGTGTGTATGCACTGCACATGAGAGAGCCCGATAGTGCACGTACCAATTTTTTCATTTGTGTGTGTGTGTGTGTGTGTGTGTGTGTTTGTCTGCGCACATGCGTGTATCTGAGGAAATCTGAAACCTCTTTTTCTAAACCTCTTCTATATGACTTGGGTCAAACACTATTTATATGTGGTATGGTGGTATATGAAATACATCACACCTATATGTATCTGTCCACATGGTGTTCCCGGTGTGTGTGTGTTGTGTCTGAAACCAGAACACATTCGTACAGAGAGACTCTGACACAGATCCTCGACATGCTGTGTGTGGGCGAATGGAATATCAATGTCCTGCTGTCCGCGTGTGTGTGTGTGTGTGTGTGTGTGTGTGTATATGTGTATATGTGTGTGTATGTGGTTGTTTTGTGTGTGTGTGTGTGTGTGTGTGTGTGTGTATGTGTGTTTGTGAGTACGTGTACATGGGCGTTTTGTTGTGTTTAAGTGTTTAAAACACTAGTGTGTGTATGTGTGTTGCTCTGATTATGAGGCTGTGATTCAGGCAATTGTACGTGTGTGTGTGTATATAGGCCTCTTTCAGGTACTTTCGCCTCTGTGTGTGTGTGCACTTGTGGTGTGTGCTTGTGTACATGCACGTGTGTGTGAGTGTGTGTGTGTGTGTGTGTGTGTGTGTGCACTTGTGTTGTGTGTGTGTGACAGTTTGTGCTAATGCGTACCCCTGCCGTGGCCTCATTTACGCTCTCTCTCTTCGTCTCTTCGTTGTTGTCTTGTGCAAGATGGACACACACACACACCTGTCTCTCTCTCTGTCTCTCTCTCTGGTCAGACTACTCGTCTCAACCGCATCGCTGTGCGAGGAGAGCGGGAACTGCTGCCACACGCACGCGCACACACACACACACACACACACACACACATACACACACACACACACACACACACACACACACACATACTCATTGACATAGGCTCTGGCTGAGGAGGGGAGAGAGAGAGAGAGAGAGGAAGAAAGATGTTTATCATCATCTGCATCATCTAGAAATGCTTTCTTCATCTGAGCAAACTATGAATGCAGTGTGTGTGTGTGTGTGTGTGTGTGTGTGTGTGTGTGTGTGTGTGTGTGTGTGTGTGTGTGTGTGTGTGTGTGTGTGTGTGTGTGCGCGCGTGCGTGTGTGTCTCTGTGTGTGTATCTGTGCGCGCGCGCGTGTGTTGTATTTCTAGGATGGCATATGCATGCGTAGCCTAGATATACATAGGAAAGTATGCATGCATACAGCACATAGATAAGTGTGCATTAGTATGTCGTGTCGTCTATTCACCGCGAGGATGTCTTTCTAATACAGGTTATAAATATATATAAAGAAAGATGGGGGGGGGGGGCGGCGGGTGATAAATAGATTTGCGTTTGCTGCACTTAAAGAGATTCTGTGCCACATCCCAAGAGGAATAGGCACTGGAAAGAAGAAGGAAAAAAAGAATTGTGGCAAAAAATAACCGGTAGTAGAAAGTACTATTGAGGGAGAGAGAGAGAGAGAGAGAGAGGGGGGGGGGGGGGAGAAAGAGAGAGAGAGGTAAAGAAGATGGAGGAGGGAAATATTACGCAGTGAAGAGATGTAAAGGCAAGGGAGGTAGAGGGGTGGGGGGTGCGGGGGTGTGAGGAGGGCTGGTGCACGTGGGGAGAGAGGGAGAGAGAGAGAGAGAGAGAGAGAGAGCACTGGTACGCTGAATATTAATGTAGTGTCAGGAAGTGGAATATCTTAGACCTCAACCTGTATTCTCTCCCGGGCTGTGGTGTGCACAGTGTGTATCTGGGCGCGCGGTGGCTAGCCCGCGGGGCTAGCGTCTCCCCCAGCGCTAACAACGCGCGCAGGGCAGCGTCGCACCGCATCGCCACACACACACACACACACACACACACACACACACACACACACACACACACACACACACACACACACACACACACACACACACACACACACAAACACATCGCATTTATTTGCAGCACGTTCACATTCACATTCACATTCACACACAGGCTTTGCAGCTCTCCAGCCTCTTATTATTATTATTAGCCTACTATTTTACATTTGTGTACTTTTTTTTCCACAAATTCACAAATATTATTATGGAGAGAGGATATACAGTGAGGCTGTGTGAGCCGCTGTGTGCATCCATGTGTTTATCACCGTGTGTTTGTCGCTCATTATTGCTAGTTGGCTGCCGGCGTGCTAGACAGAACCATGCTCTTTGTGTGTGTGTGTGTGTGTGTGTGTGTGTGTGTGTGTGTATCTGTGTGTGTGGTGTTTTTTTTATAAAAAAGGGTGTATATATACGTATGTACGTATGTGAGTGTAGCATGTGCGTATGTATGTATACGTTATGCACATACGTACGTATGTATGTATTTCCTGTCTGTAGTATTTTTCCGCTGGCTGCTCTCGCTCTCTCTCTCTCTCTCTCTCTCTCTCTCCCTCTGTCTGCCTCTGTCTCTCATTCCTTCCCTCACGCTGCGTGCACATCCACCAATTTTGAGTTAGTGTGTCAGGACTGCAAATTCCTCGCCAGCACCTGTCAGCACGGATCTACAGCGAGCGGGGGAAGAGAGGGAGCTCCAGGAGAGAGAGAGAGAGGGAGAGAGAGAGAGAGAGAGAGAGAGAGAGAGAGAGAGAGAGAGAGAGAGAGAGATGGTGCTTATCTACCACATCATGCAGACAAGTAAAGAGCCGTGCTCCGACGGAAGGTGATGTCACAGGCGTCACTGGCTATTGACAGGCAAAAGAATAAGAGGAGGGGGGAGGGGGCAGACTGTATAGGCAGGGCGAATAGGATCGTCACACGTACACACACACACACACACACACACACACACACAGATATATACTAGATAGACAGATACTAGATATAGCCTAGATAGGCAGATAAGATAGATAGATACCAGATAGACAGATGGATACTAGATGGATAGATACTAAATAGATAGATACTAGATAGATAAATACTAGATAGATACTAAATCGATAGATCGATACTAGATAGATAGATACTAGATTGATGGATAGATACTAGATACATAGATACTAGATAGATGGATACTAAATGTGTAGATGCTAGATAGATACTAGATATGTAGATAGATATTAGATAGATATATAAATACTATATATATATAATAGATCGATGGTTACGAGATAGATAGCTAGATACTTGGCTACTAGATAGCTAGATAGATAGATAGATAGATGGGCTGTTCTATATTAGTACGAGAGACCACACTGTGTGGCTTGCAGGATGCAGGCCAGAGGGTGCAGTGTATCCAGCCCGGAGGTGGATGCCTTGTAATGAGGAGGCACAGTGCATGCATGTTGCGTGCTGTGAATGCACAGGGTTGACTTCGTCCTGTAGAAAGTAGTGTAATGCTACTATTCGCTCTCTCTCTCCCCAGGGAACCGTGAACAACGCTGCTAACAAGTTAGAGGCGGCTCGACAGAAAAACGGTGAAAAATCAGATAATTCGCATCCGCAATTTATTTCCCCCTCTCCCCCCTTATGACGTTGAATAATGTGAAAAGAATCAATTATCACAGTTTCCCATTTTCCCCCGCATGTCGGTGGAAACTGCATTTGTAACCTTTGAACATGTTTGCAATCCCGTATTAGGTGGCAATTATTTCTCCCCGAGGAAATGAACCTTTTTGGTCAAATTATAAGTTCTATTAAGATTTGACTCCTGAAACCACCATCCTGGGCAACATTGGGGTAAAATAGCGGCGAGAAAAACGATATCTCTCCCGCTAATGCGCGACACCGGCAAGATAACGGCGGAGTAAAAAATGCCAGCGACATTAGCATTCCTGCGGCGGGTGTTTGCGCGCGCGAGGCCCCACTTTTTAAATCTGTTAAAAAAAAAAAAGGGGACGGCCCCGACCCCCCCCCAATAAATAGTGACCTGCCATTGGTCCTCAAAGTCAGCAGGAATTGTTAGCCTATCTTTTTTTTTATCCTTGTGTCTTTCACTGCGAGTCCTCGACCCGGCGTATGGGAGTGAGGGATGTAATGAGAGAGAGCACCCGGGAGAAGGGCCTGCGGTGCAGCGGTGCACCTTTGCTTCACACACATCAGTTAAATTTCATTATGGCCCGGATTTAAGAGCCAAGTTGCTCCCGAAATGAGGGGATAAGCCGTTGCCCATGTGAGCCCGAGTTTAATGACCACAAGTGTAAATCTATCATCGCTGCCAGGCTGGAAACGCTTGTGTCCTATCCAAAATGGAGCCCTTTCAGCAGAAAAACTGCATTTTAAATGGGAATCGCATGATTTGAGAACACCGTTTTTTTTTTTTACTGTAATTGTGTGGCCAACAGACTAATTTAACTGGACCGAGGGGTGCTGAAGAGCGAACTGCAACTCTAAACCGATGATGTGAAACAAATGTAACTTGTAATGTAATGAAAAAAACAGTCCTCCATTGAACAGGGTGGCCATGGCGTTTTGTTCATCTGTAATTTGAGTGAACTTGTACCTTTCCTTGCACCGGCTACCTCCCCTGGGGGGCCTGGCTGTAAACAGAAGACGTGTCGCTCGAAGGCATGCCTGGAATTGGAAGAGTTAAAATATAAAAGAAGAAATCGAAAACATTTCAGTCAGCAATCTGTTTTTGCTGGGCCAGAGTCCAAGAGAGGAATTACACCTGAGCAGAACACGCGCGCGTTCATTTTCTCAGACCTTTGTCTCTGCACATGTTTACGCTTCGTGTGTGTGTGTGTGTGTGTGTCTTGGCTTACAGCTGCAAACAACAAAATAAAATACAAATACTGAGATAGTTCTCATCTCCCTGTACATATTCTCCTGTTCCCTGCTCTGTGGCAGGAAACAGTTGTGTATTATTTTGGCAAGAAAGGAGGAAACCTTTGTTGCTGTTGACCCAGGTGAACTTTACTCATTACTCAGTCCTTACACCTGCAGAAACGCAGATACCATGAAAACACCAAGAATGTATGCACTATCTTGAATGTGCTATCTATACTGTTATTGTTGTTTGTTTGTTGAATAGTTGTTTGTATTTCCTTAAGTCCTGGTGATTCACTGTGTCCACAGAATAGTCTGCTGAGCAGGGGAGATCCGTGTGGATAAAATAGCCTCATTGGTGGGCATCGCTGTCTTCCAACCCGATATTTTCCATTGGAAAACTCCCAAGATTTCAAAGTCTTTTATTATCTATTGGAGGGAAAGCGCAGATACAACGCCTGATAACCTTCAGGGTAATCGACACAACAGTGCGTCTGGGTAACGGCACTTTTCCATTGGCACATTCGGCCGCACTGAATTGGGTTTGTATTGTATCAGTTTAAACAACGACCATCTCCGGAGTCGGGCCAACGCGTGCCAGACGTTCCCCCCGAGCCGGATGACGCTCACGCGAGAATCCATCTTGCCAGCCTTCAAGTTGTCCGCTTGGGCCTGAACCCACGGTGGTTTCGACCAATCAGCGTCCTCATGAGGAACTGCTGGCAGTTTTCTGGTAATTCCTGCATCTCCAATGACAACTAGCTAAAGCGGGTGCTCTTTTAAACGTCGCCCACTCAAGACAACATCAGGCACAAGACACAGCTTCAAGTGGGTAGCCCTGTGTTGGAATGGAGATGCCGAGTCAAACCGAGTGGAGCCAAGCCTGCACATGTGCATGGAAGAGCACCATAAGGCAGTGGGCCTTAGCGCTCACATCTCGTGTAAGAGGTTGACGACAGAAGACCTTTCTAACAGCACAGACTACTGTGTGGTGTGTGTGAATGGAATCAAACGTGCAAGGTCTTCACACAAACAAAAACCCTCTTGCGTTTCGTCGAGTGCAAATATTTGTACTGTTGTTATTTATCTTCAATATGTAAATGCTCTGCATACAATTGATTAAATACCGAATGTATTCCCAGTTTGGAAACCAGGGATGAATTTAGATGTGCTTGTGATAATCAGCTCCCATCACAAACCACCACAGTTGACACTCCCGCGACTCCCACTTCGTGTGTATTCTGAGAATTCCCCGGAACTATTCGTTTTTTTCAGAAATGTACAACATGATCCCACTTGTTGCAGTAGTGAGCGACAGAATTTAATTTGTGGATAGGCTGAATTACTTTTGGCTGGTTCTTTGAATTACAGAATTGGATGCTGTTTACACACCCCATGCCTTGCCATTATCGTGCCACTTATGTTGTAAATAGCTAATTTGCCTTTTAGAACGTTGACAACTGCATTGCACACAGCTGGAAGCTGATGAGTTGCTATAGCAACATGGCACACTGAGCGAGATAGCATTTGATAAAAAAAGGTAAGTGCAACGTGCAAAACAACATTTACATTTGGAAAAAACAAGATTATTCATAAACTTTATTGATGCATACCTTGAATTCTCAGCAGAAAACACACAGACACACACACACACGCACACACACAATGTTCTGAACTAATGCCTCACCGATCACTGCGGGCACACACAGCCAATGACGGCTCTTCCCTTACCTCTATGTCTCAAACCCGGGTCGATATCCGGTCATTGTGGATCTTTGAACCAGTTTGGGAGAGCAACAGCCTGAATAATTCAATTTCCTCCGTGTTGGTGGCAGGTGGCGGAATGGCTGCGCTCATCGGTTGTGTAAATGTGGGTGTAAACACGGCCTTATAGCGGGGAACTCTAGTTAATAGGACATCAGTCGAACCCATGTCTTTTATCACTCGACTAACAGGAGGCGATGGAGGATATGTGTCGCACACGCACACACTAACATGCGTGCATTGACCTGCTGCATGCATGAAGAAGAATAGCTCAGGGTCTTTTCTTTTAATCCCAGCTGGTGTGGTCCGGTCTGCACGTGATGGTTATTAGCACAGCTGATCATTGGTATTCATTAGACGCTCCTAACTCCCCTACCATCACCGCCAGCCACGCCACGATAGTATTTCCCACCCCCCCACCCCATCTCACTAGTCAGAGGACCGGGGGTTAAACACCGGGGGGAGTGCTCCATCATGACTAGATTTGATCCAATTAAATCCAGATTTAATCAGCCCCACGGTCGGCCACATTGAATACTCAATGTGATTGTGGCACAGCCCTGCTACCACGCCAGCTGTAGGCCTGGCGGTGGTGCAGGCTCTGGGTGGGTTCCCCGCCTTCCTCAACACGGGGAGCTTAAGCCCCAGAGCACACAGGAATGTGAAACATGGAGGAATTGTGCTTTTTCACTCGCTTCGTACAGATGGGGCTTCCCGTTTACAAACAGGGTTGGAAGTTCTTTTTGTCGTATCCCATCCCCTCCAATATTGAACTGAATGTGCATTTATGTATTCTAGCTATTGTCTATGATCGACATAATTATAAGATATATGAACATCAAAAATGTGCGTTATATAGATAAAATCAATAAATGCACGATAATAATATGAGAGGGGATGGATATGTGGCAATGTGGTGAAGGCACTTAGCCTCTTCAAGCTTCAAGCCTCCTACTACACTGATAAAGAGAAACAAACGATCGGATAATATTACCAGATTCTCATGCTATTCATGAAAATTAATGGATATTGGATGTCTAAATGGCCGACTATTGTACTTATTGCCCGATATAGGATATTATACACATAGAAAATCCACGTGCATTCAAATTATTATATGCCTACAAGCATGTACTGTGTGGCCATATTCCATCTATTAAGTTATACAATGACACACGATCTGAGTTTTATGTTGGAAGTGGCCACTGCACAGACTTGCTGCCTTTTATGACTCCAATCTGTCCCTTTAAGGACTAAAGGGATGTGAATCCCATGGTATGGTAAACATCCTTGGCCATCCTTGCAAAACGGCACAACTAAATCCTTGTCATCTTGACGCTGTTGTATCTATCTGCTGTGACATCGCCCAGAAACCAGTCTATAGGACTCAAGTCTATTGTGGGACGCAAAAATCCCAAACATGTCTTTGCGTCTTTCCCCCCCGACCCGGCACGCGTTTGGGCTCAACCGGGATTAAGCCACAAAGAGAGGTCAACCATGATAGCATTGGTGGTGAAGCACTCCTCGCTTTCAGACGGCTTCTGCTCATCACGCCGTATTACGCCGTTGACATCCTGACTTCTGCTATCCTATCACCGATCCTACCTCCACGTGCTTTTGTTAAGGCGGCGAGCCGTAACCGAACGGCGGAGCGTTTTCAGTGCGGCTAACCTGCCCGCAGTGCTGCTAATCCCACCTCCTCTGTTGAAAGCTATTGATTGAATTTACTGGGAAGCTAAAGACGCGGCTGTAAGAAGACACGGCGGAGGCCCCTGTGCGAGAAGTGCGTGATTCAGCGTCGCCATAAAACACTTGATTAATTAACGATCGCGCGATCAGATTAATAAGTGTGGCGGGGACCGGACGAGTTTCGTCTTTCATTTACGAGCAGAGAGAACTGGAGACTTTCTCTCTCTCTCTCTCTTTCTCTCTCTCTCTCGCGCTGTCCTCTCTCGCTCTCTCTCTCTCTCACTGCTCTCTCTCTCTCTCTCTCCCCCCAAGAGAAGAGCAAGATGGTGGTGGAGGGAGAGAGGGAGAGGACAAAAGAGAGAACATCCCTCCTTCTTGACTAATGGCCGCCGCCGCTGATTGTTGGAAGTCGTTACTTTGCAGAGGAAGCAGTCTTGTGATATGAGGAACGGCTCCCGAGTGCCCCATCAAAGTCCACTGTAAATGCTGTGTCACCTTCACTCCGTGAAGGGAGGCCGGTCTGTGCCAGGATCTGCCGCCTTGTGTACTAATGAGACATCAATGGGGGGGGAAAAGAATGGTACAAAAGCGGGAGCCATTTTCCATGATTCCTAATAACCGG
Source organism: Coryphaenoides rupestris (assembly GCA_002895965.2). Classification (NCBI taxonomy): domain Eukaryota; kingdom Metazoa; phylum Chordata; class Actinopteri; order Gadiformes; family Macrouridae; genus Coryphaenoides; species Coryphaenoides rupestris. The sequence goes on along the minus strand of PIJE02000565.1, from coordinate 112,868 downwards.
GGGTCCTTTCCGTTGGGACCCAACTCTACTTGATAACAAACCATTCCGGTTTTGCCCCCTTAATTTCACTTCTTTTTAACGCATCGTTGTATGTCACCACCACACTTATTGCACTCTGTGTTTGGAATGAGGCTTTTCCTATGGGGACACTCCTATGGGCTACTCTTACTTCCTTTCCTTTGCCGATGGGTTTTGGGGAGATTTTCCTTGCCCCTCTTTTTGAGGCCTTATAGTTTGGGGATGTCTTGCGAAGCCCCTCAAGGCTGTTGTTGTTTGTAGTATAAACCAGCAACTCTTCTTTGTGTCTTCTATCAGATGGGGAGGGGGAGAGATGGGCTGAGCTGCAGTCCACAGGGAAGGCCGACAGCCAAGCGCGCCCAGTGAACGCTTGATAAGTCAGAAGCTAACAAGCCACTGACACTGGTTTCACTCTCATTTGTTGGCTGTTACCAGCAACTCCTCAAAATGTGTAGGTTGCCAGAGTTGTCAAGAATAAAACTTGCTTTTGCTGCTGATATTCATTCTGTACTGGAATTACATTTTATATAAGCAAGGCAGGTAATATAATCAATGGGTGAATTGGACAGATACAGCACACAGACAAGCATCCATGTGTTAAAAAAAATAATATATATATATATATATATATATATATTCCTATGTATATATTCCTTTAACAAATTGTCACTTGACCATCAAAATCCAGAACTATGAGACTTGGAATAAAATGTGTTCCAGTTGAATTTTTCCATCACTCAACTGTGTACACTGGTCATGACAGAGGTTAAGGCACATTTTTCTTGATAGCTCATACTCTTCAGTTGTGAGTACGATCTATAATGTTTTATTCTACATTCTATGCAGTATACTAGATTGCGCCTCCTCCCTGAGATCTTCGTTCTAAACAGTGGTTCTCAGCTGGTCTCGCCTCAGGACCCACGTGTGTCATTAGACATTATGTCATAAATAAAACGATGGATTTATCAATATTGCAGCAGTCAACAATGGCTTCATGTACTGTTAAAAACAGTGAGCGAACAAAAAGCTGCAGCAATTGGGGCTACTCAATGAAATAATAGACCATTGACATCGAAACATTAGTTCATAGTAAGCTGGCTAAATGTAAGAAAAGTTTTAAAACATAAATGAATAATAATGTGTGGCTTTTGGACCACATCAAGGCAGTGTCTACTGCCGAAAACTGAAGTTTTTGAAAAGAGTGCAATGGATACACTTAAAGTGGTCTGGGTGTGCACACTAGAGAAGGCTTGTCTTTCGCTATTTCTCGTGTGGACGGACACAGACAGCCTTTTAAAAACACCGGTGTAGATGGGAATACTTGGATGACACCTGAAATGCAGGCCTTGGTAGCGCATCGGCAAGTAGCCTTTAATACTTTGTTGACATAAGTCATCTGTTGCACTGTCCTGTTTCAGTCTCATTCTCTGAGGATAAAGTTACCGTGCTATAGATCACGGGTATCAAACGTGCGGCCCGGGGGGCTGGCCCGGGAGATGATCCAATCTGGCCCTGGAGGCTATTTGATCAAATGGATTGATTTCTTCTTTGTTATTGATTTCTTCACTTCATCCATAATCACAAAAAAGAAAATAAGAGAAAAAATCTGTTGCAGTTCATACAAATAACCACTAAGCTGCCCAACGTGCAAGAGTTTCATGTGCATTTTTGGGAGTTCAGGGACCTGGAGATGGAGCTAATGCTGTTTTGCTCGCCCATTTCAGTCAATCCTTCTGACATAACAGACGACCTCCAATTGGAGATTGTCGAAATGCAATGTGACGCTGTGTTAAACAACACATTTGCTACTGTGCATGCGGACAATTTTTTTATCAGTACGTGGGATCAAACTTTCCCAATGTAACAACCTTTGCCTCAATAATCCCATGAACAGGCATTTTCAGCTATGAATATAAATAAGTCGAAACTCAGGCCCCGACTTTATAAAGTTACAGGGGAAGCAACATTAGAGAGGAATAAAACAAGTTGGCCTAAATATCTCTCGCCTTGTGTATATTTCTCATTTCACTCGTTTTATTAAGGTAATGAGACATTATTAAACCGTGTAGCACAGCCAGAGTTGGCTCCATCTTCAGTCATATCAAGAGTGTAAGCAGCATGTGGTCTGTCGCTGCCCTCAACCTCAGATGAGTTTGACACCCCTGCCATAGATCTGTATGTATGTATAGATCCTCCGGTAATTTATCACGGCCCCTTGGCCATATTTAATGAAAATGCTGGAGATGTCCGGAGATATCCAGGCGTATGTCCGAATATATACGTATATGTCTGGCACCACAACACAGCAAAATCAATTTTGCTTTGCGCAGTTATGGAGACACCCTAGATAGTGCATACCGAATGCATTGTAGCGGTTATAGTGTAGGCCTACTGTTTAGCGTCTAGAATGGAATCTCAGATGGCTAGCGGATGCTCCGGCTGGGTGTGTTCAACAGCGACGACTTGGTAGTTTGTTTCTCATTCAGCGCGCGCCACTTATTTGTGTTAACGAGAGTCGCTAGGTGCGGCTCCTCCGTCGGCATCGTGTGTTACAGTGATAAATTATGGGCCGCTGTCAACCTGGCCCTAATATCATGGCTGTCATTTAGATTCACGACAGTCTTGCAACCTTTATTGTAAAACCTCCTGGGAGGTGCGCTTTTGAATTCATAACACTATTTACCCCTGCTTATCCATTTTCTATTTTCCATTGTGCCAAAGCGCGGAAATTAAACGCAAAATTATTAGAGGTCATATAGTGTTTCCCAAGTTCTCCTGTGCGGAGCTGCCATTTGTTAATTACACTTTCAAAGGATGTTTTACCGTTTTGTTCACACCGCCGTTTATCCCGCGTCCCCCGAGTCTCTGGGGTGGGGGGGAGGGGGCGGGAGCGCGGCCGTCCCGTTTCCCGGCCTGTGCAGATTAGCACTCTATAATTGTCTTTTGTGTTGTGTGGGAAGAGTCACCTCCGCGCTATTTCCAGGTGTAAATGAGTGGCGGAGAGAAAGGTTACCCGTGGCCCCGCAAGACCCGCGTGGTCCTTCAGGGCCTGCGCGGCTTACCCCCCTGCACTCGCCTGATACCACAAACACCGCTCTTGTTTGAAGTGCTCGGATGGGTGCCTTTTTCGCCCGGGTGCAAGTCTTGACTCTCTGGCAGCCTTCTGTGTACGTTTCTTCTTTGGTATTTGCATACCGAACAAACAGAAAAGTGTGTTCATTTGTATGCAAATGTGTTTGTCCCCATGGCTGGGGTTTTGAATTAAAAGTTTTTACCGTCCCATTAATTCCAAATTACACACAGGCACTGACGTGGGCATCTCCGTACCGGCAGGGGGAGATCCGCCCCGCCGTCGGATCGCATCTCGCGACGGCTGATGCTGTTTAGTTTGCCATCTGCGGAAAAAAAAACGGAGCCACGAGTTGGGGATTTAATCTGGTCGGCTGATTTGCTGATTGATCGCCTGCGCCATGTTGCAATCTCCTCTCAATTATCGCACAGAAATATGCAAAAGATGCCGGCGTGATGGATATGCGGCGATACGATCGCAGGCAGACGAGGAAGGCCTTGGAGTGTTTGAGTGACAGCTCCTGGAGAACACAGGCGAACGACAGGCAGTGTGGGGGGGGGGAAGGCCGTCCCGCCGACTGATGTGGGCACGCCTCATCACCCCCCTTATTAAAATACATGTACAACCTGATGAAAAATGCATGACCCCTCCTATGAAGTATGGCAAGTAAGGGCCGATGCTGACAATCAAGGTGATCTTTACAACAGAAAAAAAAAACCCTGCACACAGGTACTGCTGAACATTGAATTGGTTGAAAGAGACAACGGCTCAGCATCTTTCTCTCAGCGTCTTTGCCACCGCAGCAATAACATTGTGTTGATGGTACGGGCGCCGTTGGCGGGCCGCTGTGTGTGCGCAGGCCTATTGTGTCGTATGTTGTCTCTTGTGCATTTTTATTCACAATGCGTTTTGTGTCTTCGTTTGTTATTCCACATTCCACATATACACACATAGACATCTCTTAAGTAATGACACTGGTAAAAAATATTTAGTCGAAGCCAGATCGATATAAAGGGAGATTGATACGTTTAATCTGTGGATTAATTATGATAAATATAGAGATGGTGAGATGCATAGATGGGTGGATAGATGCACACCGACAGACTGTATCTCGCCACACTCTGTCTTTCGAATGACACACAAGCTGCCATTGCTCAGCATGATTGAATGAGTGCGTGTGTGTGTGTGTGTGTGTGTGTGTGAGCGAGTGTGTGTGTGTGTGTGTGTGTTGTGTGTGTGTGTGTGCGCGCGCAAGTATAGACGAATTAATCGGAGAAACCAGTGGATCAATAGATGTTCCCGGCTAAATTACAGTGTCTCCAGCCAGGCCAGTGTTGGGATTGAACGTGTAGGGATTAAGAAAGCAACAAAACAACAGGATGATAACCAACCTCCTCCTTCTCCTCCTCCTCCTCCTCCTCTCGCGTGGTAAGGGGCTCCAGCGTCTGGGCTGGGAGTGATGGAAACACCGTGACAAAAAGCACCATAATAAGGCGCCTAATGGGAATCACATCGAGTCGCCCCGCACAATATGAAAGGATGGCTCTGCATCGCCGCCATCTTCTAGGTCATTCTCCTGAATAACACGGATCTCATCGCCCGGGAGATAATTGTGGCGCCTCGGTAGTTATGGCGTGGCCGTGTGGAATCTTAAATATGTCATGAATTTCAAATTGCCAGCCGACTGAGGTGTATCACATTGAACTAGATGTTTCTTTAAACCAAATCAGACCAAAACCTGTTCCAAATGCAGTTTCATTTGGAACAGTCACACGGCAGTAAATATTCTGGACTTTTGGTTTTGGTTTTTTGGTTCTCCATACGTTATACCTTAAAGATGATGTAGGTAAGTCTGAAGAGCTATGATTGTGTGTATTTTGTTCGAATTGGCATAGCCATACATGGGCTATTAGTGAGAATATCTGATTTGAGCTGACTGCGTGTCTGCCCATATGAACAAATGTAGACGGCTCATTCCGGACCAATCAGGGCGTCTCTTTCCCGATTGGTTCAGGGAATCAATCTTGCCTGTCAATCACAGTTCTGTAAAATGCAACACTTCTCAATGGCAGACAAGTTTTTGGATTGTTTAGCATCAATTCTCTCTTTTCTGCTCTCTCTCTCGCTCTCTCTCTTTCTCTATCTGTTTTAAAGCTCTCAAAACATGAATAATATCACAAACGTTAACTTAAGTACGATCATAATTTAACACGTCACTTCTTTACAGTGAGACTTTAGAGGCCCGGGGGTTCTTCCGGTCGCATCCGCAGAGCTCAAGGCGTCCCTCCAGGTACACACTGGCCGGCCCAATCAGCGACCGCTCCTCTGTTGTTCTGCAGAGATATTCGCAGGATACTTTCCCTCCGCCGCAGCTCGTCCGCTTTAATAGTCTGACCATTTCAAGGCTCCACTGGCTTTAAGCGCCGCTGTGAAGAAATTGGCCTAAAAACTTTTTAGTTTGAGAAGTCGTCTGAAGGCCCCACTGGGAGATTTCAAAAAGGCAGTACAGTGTGTTGGAATGAAGACTATATGTTACAGTCCTCCGCCGCCTCAAAGAAGCAATGTAGCAAAATGGCCACTTAAAATGTTGAAGGAGTAAAAGTGTGTCTTGTGAAAGTATCCCCTCCCCTCCAGTAACACATTGGTAATTCTTACTGGGCGATAGTGATCGGATTTCTCATTCAGATTTCACGTATAACTCAGCAACCGCTGCAATATTTGGAACAGTTGCTAACATTATATCGACATTGCTATGCTAGTTCCTATATACAGTATGATGGGTTTATTCATGTTTTTTTCTTTTCTTTTTTAAATGTAATACAAATATAGCCTAAATATAAAGGCATTATAAAAAATGTATATAAAAGGCAGTGCTACCCAAACAATTTTTTCTGGAAAGCCACGTTTTGTAAATGACCAACCATCATGACCCAATTCACAATAGCCATCATTAGAAGAGCATAATTGCATTTAAATTAAAGTTCCTGACCATTATCTCTGCCATTTCTCCATTACTTTCAATTAGGCCTATTATATTAGGCATCATGTTGTGCACCTATTATTGAAAACATGACATTAAATTCATAATTTTTTTAACAAATACATGCATTTGGGCAAGTAAACAGGCTCACATTTCTTTTATTTAATCCCAGTAAAACAATGAATACCCAACATGTTTAAATACTTTATCATCAAGTGTAAATACACTTGTTCATCAATAAAACAATATACTGTAGGACTACACATTCTTAAAACAAATGATTTATAAAGGAGTGAATGAACAAATGAATTTAGTTAACAGGCTCTTGTGTTTTTCATATTAGAACAACAAACAGAATTTAGCCTATAGCAGCCTTTTATATTGGATACATTTTTTTTTCATAATTATCAGAGCAGCACATTTAATATCAAAAGCAGGCTCATTTCATTTGAATGTTATTTGGTTTGGTTATTTTGTTATTAAGTTTGAGTACAGCGGTAGACGGACGTCGACAATCATCGTGTTAATCCGGTCTACTCCAGGTCATATAATATTCAACTATGCAGATTATGTGCTCTTTTGGGGGTCATCATGGCGTGCCAGGACGAGAGGAGCGTAGCGCATGTCTGGTTCAGCGTTCAGCGGTCTGTTTCTGAGGTTTGTTTTTATTTTTGTGAGAACAGAAATAATCCCACGTCACAATCACATCATAGCTTGTGACGGGATTAAAATGACAACGCCTGACTCGCTTGACACCTGTTGTGTTGTATTATGAGTGTTCCGGCAGCTTTTGTATTGGACTGGGAAACGCTGTCACAATAACCAGTGGAAGGTGCTCAGCTGCCCTTGTCGCGGTGCGTCCGATGGCTCTGTCCAAAACCCCCAAAATAGGCTTGCTTAAATCATCAATGGCAAACACTAGTAGAGTGTATAGTGCTAATATACTCCCCACTTGCGTGGAGAACTTCTAACGGCACATTGAATTTACACGGATGGTGTGATGACAATATTTAATAAATACATTTTGTCTGGAACTGAATCCAGGTGTGTGTGTGTGGGGGGGGGTTAATCTAAGCCGTTTTCACACATGCAGTCTATCCCAAGAATTGTTCCAGAACATTTCCTGAACGAAATCCTGATCGGGATCGAAGCCCCGGAATGAAGAATAGAAGAAGAACGTAAGACACTTTCACGTGGAGCAAGCAAACCAATCACAAAACTCTGCTGATGATGTATTTGAATCTGCAACTGTTGGGACCAATGCTTTTGGGCTAATTCATTAACATTATCAACAAAACGTATTGCGTTCGCAAGCAGTGTTGGAAACCAGATTTAGAAATACCTCTCAGTTCTTCTTCTGTTGAGTTCTTTGGTGCATCTGCTGGACTGCCTCCGGGCCCATCTATTCCAGCGCTGCCATGACATGTGTGAACGGGCGCAAGACGGAAACGTTCCAAAACGTCGCTGCATGTGTGAACAGCAAAAATCACTAGCGGTGGCCAAAAGGTTATCCCAGTAATATAACAGGAACTATGTGTGAAAGAGGCTCTAGACTCGCCCAGCCAGACCATGTTTCACTGCACACACACACACACACACACACACACACATTTTTTGCCTTGCTACCGAGGCAGTGCAAGCCAAGGTATTTCCAATGGTGGTAGGTGCTGGAAGGCGAATAGTATTAGCCTGGCATCAGACAGAATGGTCAACTCGTTACACTCCATTTCCGTCTTCAGTCTGACATTGCCTCCGCTCTTATCGGTTTCCGTTGGGGAGGCGGATTCAAGTTCCCCTCATCACTAGTAGAGACCAAAGTATCCTGTCAAATCCAACACTGACGCGTAGCCGTAGCCATGCCAACATACTGGCTTCTCCAGGGTTTTAAGAGTTGAGCGGAGCAAAGTAAAACACACTACGATAAATAAATGCCTTCAAAGCAGAGCGCTGTTCGGATTTTAAAGTAATTGGTACTTTTTTTATATATTTAGAACAGCCTCGATAGCGGCGTCTATCTTGTCTATCGTGCTCATCAACATAGTTATTACTCCTCCTTAGTTCCAGCGCACAGCTTGACAACAGCTTGACAACAGCGTTAGTCCTGCCCGTGGTGCTGATTGGCTAATGATTAGCCCCCCCCCCCCCCCCCCCCCCGCAAGTGCTCATTGGATAATTGCTTTTTCAACCCGGAATTTGCTGTTTCCTGTCAGGATGCTATCTGGGTGAAGCGGGCAGGTTCAAGGTCTGGACCCAGAAAGTATGCGCACCTGCGAGATTTGGGCATAATGTGATCGGCTCGTCGCAATCCTGAGTGCAGGTAGAAATGGCAATGCCAATGGCAACGAACGTGGACACCACGTGTACCAGGTACATTTTGCATATGTATTTGGCGATATATAATAAATTAACTTGGTCAAAAAGAGAGATTCAAGAGAGATTGTTGGTCGTGGTGTGGGAATATGCTGAAGGTCGACGGAAAACCTCCTGTAATTGATGGCCGGCCATTGAAACTGCTTTCCTACTAAATAGGAACTGGATTCCTTTTTCGGAACCTCTTACCCTTCACTCAGAACTGTTCGAGAGTCTCCAGCGTTTTCATGCAGCAATTACTCCACGTCACCTGTACCTTGACGAGGATGTCACATTTTAAATCCCCCTCAACAGAGTACCCGCCTATTAGTCTGCCAGTGCTCCAAATTGGTAGAAAAAAAACAAAAACCGCTCCGTTCACCGTTCCTCGGCCTCATCGCTGCCAGTGATTGACAGCGTTTCAGTCCGTTTACATAATGAACTGTCAGACAACAAGAGCGTAGTCTCTGGTGTCTTAATGCCCACCGATGAAGCGTGCTGTCGTCGTTTCACAAGTGGTTGTTAAGGGGTCGGAAGGTAATGAAGACGGCGACTGACTTCGGAGTTGACCGCTGCCCTGACCCTCTGGGGTGTTCATGTGTGTTGGGGGGGGCGGATCACTTGAGGGTGCTTGGTTGAAATAGTGTTTCTAGATAGGGTGGGCAAAGCACCACGGCCACTGTGACAACTCCAAGAACCCCCCCTCGACCCCCACCACCACCACCCACACCACCACCACCACCACCCGAGGGTCGAAAGGGGAAATGGGAAACTCGGCGGACCCCGACTGTCTGTCTTTCTCTCTCTGTCTCTCTCTCTCTCTCTCTCTCTCTCTCTCTCTCTCTCTCTCTCTCTCTCTCTCTCTCTCTATATATATATATATATATATATATATATCTGTCTCTCTGTCTCTTTCTCTCTGTTTCTATCTCTCTGTTTCTACAGTATCTGTCTGTCTCTGTTTCTACAGTATCTGTCTATCTCTGTTTCCCTCACTCTCTCCTGACACACACACACACACACTAGCTTTCTAGGGAATAATTTTGGGACCCTGGGCACATTTGCAGGGAGTCTCTATTTACCGGTAATTGCATGTCTCTGCCCTCTTTCAGAGCTGCCTTCAGAATTATTCTGCGCCTCAGGAAGTTGAAGGTGAAATGGAGGGAAAGGCAGTGGCAGTGGAATATTTTCCCCCGGCTCGGCTGGCGTTCAGCAACAGGTTGACAGCCGGAGAAGCCAAACGCGTGACGCCGTTGCCCACCGGTGCCCCGCAGAGTGGAGCGACCGTACAGCCGGAACACATGTCTCCGGCTAGCGCTCGTAGCCCAGGCAGAGTGGACCGCGGGCCGTTGCCTTGGGGATATCTGTGCAAACATTAAATGGCCAAAGTGTGTCCAACCGAAATATATATATATATATATATATATATAAATATATATATATTCTTGGGAGGGGGGGGTTTAGCTTGTGCTCACTTGCACACTTGTCGCTTCGCTCGTCTGGCACGTGCCTCAGGAATAGATAATTTAGGATGCGGGACAATCTAATACACTGTGAACCCCTCTCTCTCTCTCTCGCTCTCTCTTTCTCTCTCTCTCTCTCTCTCTCTCCTCTCTCTCTCTCTCTCGCTCTCTCTCTCTCTGCTGTGTCTTTCTCATCCCCGGGTAGTGGGTTATAGAGACCAGATCAAGCGGCTGGGGCCAAAACATAGCGGCAGACATAACAACATTACAGGCGGAGAGGAGTGGAAGCCCACCGACTGTGAAATATATGCTTATTGAGCGCACACCCCTCGATGATCAAAAGGCAGTTGTAGAGTGAAATGGAAAGTGAGTTGTGTGTGCGTGTGTGTGTGTGTGGTGTGTGTTGGGAGTGGGGGGGGGGGGGGGGGGGGGGGGCGTGGTGGTTTAATATGAAGAAGATACATATTAAACCTGAAAGGGCATGGGGGAGTGTGGTGGTAGTGGAGGAGGTGGTGGTGGTGGTGGTGATGGAGTACGAGGTGGTGGTGTGGCCGGAGGAGTACGTGGTGGTGGTGGTTGGCGGTGGAGTTTACGTGGTGGTGGTGGGTGGCCGGTAGAGTACGTGGTGGCTGGTGGTGGTGGCAGTGGAGTACGGTGGTGGGTGGTGGTGGTGGGGGTGGAGGAGTACGTGGTGGTGGTGGTGGTGGTGGTGGTGGAGGTGGAGTTGGAGGCGGGGTGCGGGGGAGGGGGAGGCGGTGGGAGTGGAGGCAGGCCGTCAATGAAAGGCAGCAGCCTACCTGCACGTCTGCCTGGGCTTCGGAGCTGGAGGCCATGCTTGGGTGGCAGCATCCGCATGGGCCAGTTTAATTAAGAGAACATAAGCTATCCCATCCCACTATCTTATATCTATCTATCTATCATATCTATCTATCTATCCTATCTATCTATAGTATCTATCTATCTTATCTATCTATCTATATATCTATCTATCTATCTATCTATCTATCTATCTATATATCTATCTATCTATCTATATATCTATCTATCTATATATCTATCTATCTATCTATATATCTATCTATCTATTTTCTCTCTCTTCCTCTCCCCTCCTATCTCTATCTGTCTGTCTGTCTGACTGTCTCGCTAACTAGCCTATCCATCCGTCTATCTATCTCCCGCTCGCTCACTCGCTCTAATTTGCTCTCTCTTTTCCTCTGCTTAGCATAATGCTAATGAGGTTCCTAGTTAGCAAGGACCATACGTAACAATACCACGCTGAGCTGTTTGGTCTGTTCAAAGTGATTGCTGTGGAGAGGGAGACCGAGCAGGTGGACGGGGGTTGCAGTCTGGCATACCGATTCCAAAACGGCCCACGTCCCGCCCCAATTACGTGCCCAGTGTCTTCGATGCGTTTTCAGGGGTTTTTTCTTTTTTTTCTTCGCTGTTTTCAGCATAATCCTCGATCCTCAAACAAAACGGCGTTTAAGCAATTTTCCTTTTCGCCGAGCCGCATTTGCTTTGCTTTCGGTCGAGAGGCGCACACAAACATGTATACGCTACAGATGTACTCAAACCATGCAAACAGACTGCACGGGCTGCAGTGCACTCACTCCCCGCAGCCTTAGACACACACACACGCGCACGCACGCACGCACACGCACACACCACACACACACACGCACACACCCACACGGACGAGTCGAATGCAAGCTGGCACATACCCCACCCAGTCCCTACCTTATTAAAACGGAGCAAGTGGGCGGGGTGATAATTGCATTGTGGGAAGGCGTCGGAGGACTCAAAGATGTCAATCATCGCCGCCGGGCCTGCATCTCGGTTGCACCTGATGCATTGTTCTGCGTTGGCGCGTTGGTGGGGGGGGGGGTGGGGAGGGGAGGGGAGGGCGGCGGTTTGGGGAGGGCGGGGCCACGCACACATGCGCGCACACGTAGGCGTACCCGGCTCGTCTGTAATTCGTCTGCCGCAGATAGATTAATTTGCCCCGTTTTGCTGGTGAACGCCGGCTGTGCGGGGAAAAAGCCGCGTGGCAAACGGGGAGCAGGATTGGAACAATATATCTCCAGGCCCCCCCCTCTCTGGAGACTGAGGGAGGGGGGGGGGGGGGGCACCTGTCACAGCCCTCATAACAGCAGGTAGCGGGGGGATGGGGACAAAAACAACCCAACAACAACAACAACAACAACAACAACAACAAAAATCTAATAAAAACCGGCGACAGAGCACCAAATTCTTCACCGTTCACTCACTCTTGTATATGGTGCGCGCATTCACAGGCGCGAGGATTAGCAGGGTTTAATTGTGCTCCGTAATGACTCGAAATCGCGGATTTTTACTATTTCCCGCTCTGATTGCTTTGTTAAGCGGTCACGCTTTGGCGCCGCAAAATGTGCCTCTGTCATGCCAGCTCACCGATTTGTGTTTCGACGCAATTGAATTTCGGGTTTCATTGAATTTAAAAGGGAATGCATCGCTAAGGGACTCACCGCTGGAGGGTGGGGGGTTGAGTAGGAGGAGCGGTGATGGATGAACAGACACCTTCAGACGTTTTGAAATGGACACAGCCCCACTACAGGGGATTCATAATTAGGAGGCTTTTCATTATTCTTGGTAGGCGCTAAGTAACACTGTTTTAACTAACATACGTGACAGGAAATGATGGATTATTCATTTTCGTAAAGGACACAATTACCATACAAAGTAGGGTTATTTTTTTTTTGCACGCACTATTTTTCCTACATTCGTGAACTTCTCTCTGCTCGGCTGCTGTGTTGTCCACGAGTCTCTCGGTGGTGGAAATGCAATACAACAGAAGTAAGCCATGGGTATCCTCCGGGGGCTGCTATGCTTGCGCTTAAAGAGATTAAGTTTGATGCTCCTAGGTCAGCTCTATATCATTATCTGCTGAGATTTAATATGCTCCAGGATCCAATAAAGCCTTGATAAGATCTCCCATTCATTACAGCTGCCAGACCGCCTGCCAATGTTCTCCAATACAAAGCAGATGTAAATCACGGCGAGAAAATAAAGGGGGGGGGGGGGAATATAGCTTAATTCATCCCACTAAACATTAACAAATGGCTCGTGGCGCTGGAAGAAAATGAATTGCCTTTGTTGATAATCGAGGTGGAAATACTACCGCCATTAAGCATTGCTGCAGAGAGGGAGTCAAGTAATAACAATGCTTACTGCCTGTGCCTCTACCCACACCAACACCACCACCACCACCACCACCACTACCACCGAAACCAAGACACTTATGTATTGACTCTCAGCAAGTTATCTGCTGCTGACGGATTGACTCTGTCTTTCTCGACTATGAAGTTCCGAAAGCTTGTTGTTTGGACTCCCTTTGCCTGGCAACCCACATGGGTGAGGGTGAGGGTGAGAGAGAGAGAGAGAGAGAGAGAGAGAGAGAGAGACGGAGAGAGAGAGAGAGAGAGAGAGAGAGAGAGAGAGAGCGAGGACAGAGTTTGATCGAACCGGTTTTACACACGAGTTGTCAGAGGTTTCTCCCGACTTCCTCACAAATCAATATTGGCCTTAACTGCATCCAACCGGCTGGAACTGGCTCCAATATCCTTCCTCGAGTCATCGCGCGTTCCCCCGTCCGCCGTCCTCATCGGTAATGACCTGGCCCGCGTGCATTCTAAGCAAACCTCCGTCAGCGGCAGCAATACATTAAATGTCTGTAGTCATGCTTAATGGGAACTATTAGTGTCCGTGTCCGTGTCCGGTATGTCGCGCGCGATGTAGGCTGATGAGCGAGGCTGAGAGTGAGAGACGCAGACACGGGGGGGAGAGTACCAGGCTGTCCACTCCTTGTTAGTGAATAATCCCGTGCCCCCAAAATGAGTTTTCTTTTTAATTAATTGCATCCACTTATAGCGTGATTAGGGCTAATGTTGTCAAGAGTCGCGCGCTATGCGCATTAACCCTGTAAGTACCAAGCCAGGTTGTTTACAACGCTCAAAAGTTCAAACTAAAAACATGTCAAATCTGCAGCTGGATAATTATTCTTAAAGGGGCTCTATTTTACAACCCAGACGTACAATGACGAGATCAGTTTACCAGCATACCCAGTGGACTGTGCCAACCGGTGGGTTTATCTCTATCAAACGTCTGGCCTGGGTGGACACTCCCACTTGTGATGTCACCAGAGTGTAGTCACATGGCAATTTTGAAACGGCTCGTAATGGCTAATCGCACAACAGGGGCCCTTGAAGCAAAAACAAAAAACCCATTTGTGTTTTGCATTCACTGCCTGCTTTATAAATCATCGCTAATAATGTGCTCTTTTAAATGTTGCTGGGAAAAGTTCACCTCATTATGGATATTGTTGGTTTAATATATGGGATATGGTGGACAATATGCTCTTATTCTGTTCTCAACGTAGCCAAGTTACTGTATAATTAACGTGGATTGATGTCGACTTTTGCATGTGTACAATTTGGCCCCCCGCGCCTTCCAAAGTACTAAAAGGACGTATTACTTGTTTTAGTTTTATATTTTTTATCGTCGGTAACATGAGGAGACATCAGATAGGTGATGTTTGAGTGCCACTCGGTGTCTCACAGTGTATGCATTGCTGTTTGCTGTTTCCCTTTATCGAGCGTTTCTCACTTTCCCATTCCACCCAGACGTGGACATCAGACGTCTGTGCGTTTATTGCACTTGGCAAATGAAGTTGTTCGAACTCTCAATTTGTGTTCGGACAATTCTAATGTAAGCCAACGGTCCGATCGATCTCTTCCCCCCTCATCGGAACCTTTTGGAGCTTAACGGGCCGATCTGAGTTCACTCAGGACTGCTGGCACACTCCTTTCTTCTCCATATAACCCCTCTTTTTCTCCCTATTCTCTCCATCCGACACCCCCATTCTCTCTCACCATCTCTCTCTTTCTCTCTCTCTCTCGCCATTCTCTCCACCTCTCTCCATCTACCACACTCTCTCTCCATTCTCACTACATCTCTCTCTCGCTCTCCATCTATCTCTCTCTCTTTAACTCTCTCCCTTCTCTCTCTCTCTCTCTCTCTCTCTCTCTCTC
>PIJE02000565.1:80422-92922 GCA_002895965.2 Coryphaenoides rupestris | reverse complement strand
TGCCATATCGATTCGAGACATTTTTAAATGTAAGGCATAGATGGCTAGTTTAGGGCAGGGTACTTAGTCATCCGCCTATTGTGTAGAATTAGACATTTGAAATATTGTGCTGCTGTGTCACCTGGGCAGGTAGACACCACGAGACACTTGTGATCGCGTCTTTAGTTTCCGTCTTCTGGAACCGCGACACGCGATCACCCTTAGTGTGTGTGTGTATGTTCATGTGTGTGTGTTTGCGTTCATGTGTGTGTGTGTGTGTGTGTGTGTGTGTGTGTGTGTGTGTGTGTGTGCATGTTGGTGGGTGCTATTGAGGCGCTAATGTGTGAAGGTGTGTGTGCGTTTGCGCGTACGTGCCTGCCTGCGTGCGCGCGTGCACGTGCATGTTGCCGGGCGCTATTTAGGTGCTAACGTGTGGAGGTGTGTGTGTGTGTGTGTGTGTGTGTGTGTGTGTGTTGTGTGTGTGTGTGTGCGTGTGTGTGTTCCAGTTAGCCGAGATGAGAATCTGGGGATTCGAGATTGGGGCTGTAATACTCTTTTCATCGTTGGGCGAACTCCCCTGTTCACCTTTTCTTTTTCTCTCATCCCTTCTTGTCGTCCTCCTGCTTCTCTCCTTCTTTTTTAATTTGGCGGACCACTCTTCCTCTTCTCGCGCGGCGGTCTTTCCCAACGCCTCTGTTTCTCTCTCTCTAAGCCGGGCTGCGGCTTACCTCTAGGCTTGGAAGCTAGAGACCTGGATGTTCTGGAGAATATTGCTTCTTGTGGATCACACAGTCAGGGGTGGTGGTGGGTGGTGGGTGGTGCGTGGTGGTGGGTGGTGCGTGGAGGAGGGTGGTGGTGGGTGGTGTGATGTTGGGGGATGGGAGTTCTGTGTTACCAGGCAGTTCCTCCTTGCTAAAAGTGAATTGGAAATGTGTTGCTTTGTAATGGTATAATTGACTGCTAAAATAATCTGCCATTAAATCCAGGACAACAGTAGTGGTGTTACATCTGATTTCAGGAAGTAGATTCTCCTCTCTGTATATAGACTAATATTATCTCTAGATACGGAGTAGATTCACCTCTCTTAACTCTATATAGGAAGTAGATATATAATATTGTAGCACTTCACAGAAAGTAGATTCCCTCTCTGTGTATTTAATAATATTAGCTCTATACATGAAGTACATTCTAGTGCACTGAAGCTCTGAGCTATATAATAATGTAGCTCTGTACAGAAAGTAGATTATCCTCAAAGTATATGTAATCATATTACAGGATGTAGATTCGCCTCCCTCTCTATATAATAATATTAAAGATTGATACAGGAAGTAGATTCTCCTGTCTGTATATATAATATTGTAGCTTGTATATAGTAAGTAGATTCTCCTCTGTGTCTATGATAATGTTAGCTATACAGGAAGCAGATTATCCCCTCTGTATATACTGTATAATATTGTATATTGTCTATTTTTTTATCCTGTTTCAGTTGTCCTGTGAATTACACGTATGATATTTGTCAATTTAAAGGTAATTTTAAGATCATTTCTAAAAACAAGATCATACATTTTTGTATTTGTTTTTTCAATGTTATAGCTGTAAACACGGAGTAGATTCTCCTCTCTGTAGGTATAATATATTATAGCTTTATATAGGAAGTAGATTCTCCTCTCTGTAGATATAATAATATTATAGCTCCATACAGGGAGTCGATTCTGCTCTCTGAACATACAGCATGGTATAGCTCTATACAGGAAGGGGATTCTCCTCTCTGTACGTGTAAGAATATTATCGTGCCGTACAGGAAGTACATGCCCCTCTCTGCATATTTCAGAATATTATCGCTCTTTGCAGGTTAAACCCTGCGTGTCGGTGGGAAGGTAAATCCGATATGAATGCAGCTCCCCGCTTCTTCTGCAGCAGCGGCAGCAGCGGCAGCAGCGGCGGCAGCTTGAGCGACGCGTTGCATGACAGAGCATGAGTGTGTGTGTAGGCTGTGGTTCCTCTTCGTGCAGGATGGTGACGCAGGTAACTCTGACCTTCAATATCCGCGCACCGAGAGACTCCACCTCCAGGCCGCATAAACTTGAGCTCTGCTCCGATGGTACAAATGTTTTGAATGTCTTGAATCAAAAAAAGCAGGTAAGGTTTGTCGGGGGGGGGGGGGGGGAGAGATTGTTTCGTTGCTCGTTTTTTATTCTTGCGTCGATCAAGATTGTCGTCGTCGTCGTTGTCGTTGCTGGAAATAGCGAGCTTATTTCACCATTTTCTTAGTTTGGCTCCGAATAATTCCATTCGCATTCATCTTAATTGCCAGTTGCCCAGGGACCAACCTTGGGTGGAAGTTATCATTGTTTGTGCAGGTGTGTAGCCCTGTCACGGCGTACCGTGTGGCCCGGGTGCCATGAAGGTTATCAGCTCCCTCACACAGACTCTACAACCCTAACCCTAACCCTAACCTGAGGTGCTTCACATTACCGTGGTATGCCAGGCTGCGCTGAGGTGGGTGTGCGGACGCGTGCCCATAATAATCGCAGGCAAGAACAGCCAGGTCTGTTTATAGCACTTGTCTCGTTTGTTTCCATGCGTGGGTTACTTGCCTATGTTTGTTGTTTATGTGCGTGCGTATGTGTGTGTGTGTGTGTGTGTGTGTGTGATTATTCCTGCATGCCCATGGGCAGATATCATGTGTCTGTGCATGTGTGTCAGCTCAGACATGGTTGTATGTGCGAGTCTGTGTGGGTTTGTGAGATGAGATGCGCGACATTTTTTGTTTGTGCATGCATTTATGATCATATGCGTGTGTGTGTGTGTGTGTGTGTGTGTGCATGTTTATGCCCAACCGATACTAGTTTGTGTCCGTGCATATGCTCATGCTTATGCATATCCTTGCGCGCACGTGTGTGTGTGTGTGTGTGTGTGTGTGTGTGTGTGTGTGTGCGTGTGCGCGTGTGCACGTGTGTTCATGCACATGCACGTGCAGACCTCCCAGCAGCAGGAGCCACACGGTGTTCCTCTAATGCCAACCCCGGGCCTCTATCCCCCTTTCTCTATCTCTGCCCCCCTCGCATACACACACACACACACGCGCACACACACACACACACACACACACACACACACAAACACACACACACACACACAATGTCACCCTTGTCTTTTCTTCTCACACACTTTACACACTTTTCCTCGCTCCTTATTCTGCCTCCCCTACTTCTTGGAACCCTGCCTCCTTCACACACACACACACACACACACACACACACACACACACACACACACACACACACACACACACACCTGTGCACACTCTCCTTCTCCCCCCCCTCCCACACACACACACACACACACACACTCCCCCAACCCCCTGTTTGTCATTTTTCATCATCTGTCGCTGTTTGCTAATCTCCGTCCTTTCTCTGCTCTCTGTCTCTATTCATCATCTCAGCCCGGGTCACACACTGAAGGTTACCCCGGGCTGGCTGATAGAGAGGAGAGGAGGCCCAGACGCTCATAAAGACTGACAGGGGGTGGGGGTGGAGGTGGTGGTGGTGGTGGTGGAGGTGGCGGAGGTGGCGGAGGTGGCGGAGGCGTCGGGTCATCATCCTCTTATCTATCCCCGTCCTCAGTCCATCGACGTTTTTCTTTTTTTTTCTTTTCGTTTTCTGTCCGTGTTGTTTATCTGTACAATAAAATCTGTCTAAAAACGTATATTTTCCTCTCACTCTCCCCCTTTAAAATATATATATATATTTTTAAATCCTTCCTATCTTTGGCTTCTGCTGAACCTGTCAATGCCTGTTTGGGTTTTTTTTGTAGCTACCATTAGACTTCAGTTTGTACAGATCTTTGTTTGGTTTGTCATTCATTCTTTCATTCATATTTTGTTTTGCTTTGTATTTCTGCATTATCACGTCTCCTTTTTGTACTTGAATGAACAAATTTCTTTATTTGAATTCAATGATTGAATTTATTCAATCATTTTACTTGGGACTGCTAAAAACCTGGTACATTACATCTTTCCTTGTTTTATAAGTGTAATGTTCTTTGTCCCTGTTCAAGTAAATAAATGAATAAATAAATTAAATCATTCATTCATTTTATTTAGCTTTGTATTTCTACATAATCTCTTCGCTTTTTTTGTACTTGTTTGCACATTCATTGCCTGTGCACATGTGCCTTTGTGAATATTTGTGTTTATTGCATGCATACATTTATGTGGCGGTCATGTATGGATCAACATACATGGATGCTCATTTACTGATGCTCTGTGTGGCCTCAGTCACCCCAGCAGCTTTCTCTTTGATGGCATCTCTCATGTCTGATGATATTTCCTCTCTCTTCCTCCATATGTCTGCTGTTCCTCTTCTTCCTACGCTTCTCTCTTTTACTTCTCTGTACTTGCTCAGCAGTCTTCCCTCACTCTCTCTCTCTCTCTCTCTCTCTCTCTCTCTATCTTTCTATCTCCCTCTCTCTGTCTCTCTCTATTTCGCTCTCATTTATCTCTCTCTTTCTATCTCTCTCTCTCTGTTTCTGTGTCTGTCTGTCTGTTGGCGTCTGTCTCTGTCTCTCTCTCAATCGCTCTCTCTCTCTCTTTTTCTCTCTTTCTCTCACTCTCTCACTCACTCACTCTCTCCATAGTCGGGCTCGAGGATATAGGTGGTGGAGGCGGCGGTGGTGGTGGCGGTGGTGGTAGCGGTGGTGGTGGTGGCGGTGGAGGCGGAGGTGGCGGTTCAGGGTCTCGCTGCCCTTATCTGAAATTCTAATCACAGCTCTGCCAGACTATTACTATTCAACCCCAGCTCCGGCGTTTCCGGCTGGAACACCGGCTAAGCTTTGCACAAAAGTTTATATATTTGTTCACTGGGGGGGGNNNATTAGATCAACTACTCCACTGGGTAAAACCATGAAGACACGAACACACACCACCCACACACACAGACACACACACACACACACACACACACACACACACACAGGCGTTTGTATTTTTTGTTACGACACAACAATGAGCACAATCTGTCTACTGCTGCTCGGGAGCCTCCTTGTTTTCTGTCCTTTGCTTGTGACCCCCATCTCTCTCTCCCCCCCGCCCCCCCCGATCACCTTGGCTTGCCCTGTGTGGTCGCCTTGTAGCTCCAACCCCATTATTATGACTCTTTTTATTTATTTTTTGCTCACCTCAACGCATCCTGGCCCTGTATATGTCCCCATATATATGTATAGATAGAGATATATATACATAAATATACATTTATCGATACATATATCTCTATACATACATCTTTATCCCCCCCATTTTGTCATCATCATGTCGGGGAGCGGGGGGGGTGTTACAGGGCCTGAACGTAAACACCACACACACACACACACACACACACACACACACACACACACACACACACACACACAGGCGTTTGTATTTTTTGTTACGACACAACAATGAGCACAATCTGTCTACTGCTGCTCGGGAGCCTCCTTGTTTTCTGTCCTTTGCTTGTGACCCCCATCTCTCTCTCCCCCCCGCCCCCCCCGATCACCTTGGCTTGCCCTGTGTGGTCGCCTTGTAGCTCCAACCCCATTATTATGACTCTTTTTATTTTTTTTTTGCTCACCTCAACGCATCCTGGCCCTGTATATGTCCCCATATATATGTATAGATAGAGATATATATACATAAATATACATTTATCGATACATATATCTCTATACATACATCTTTATCCCCCCCATTTTGTCATCATCAGTTATTTATGCATTTCACATCTCCTCCTTAATAATCTTCCTCCTCCCGCCAAGCCTCCCTGCAGAGACTCGGCCATATGGACTTAAAGATCAAGTAATGATAAAGATAAAGATAGATGAAGTAGAACAAACATGGCCATGGCCACATTGCATTATGGGCAGTATATTTCTGGATACCGTTTTACTATTTGACTATTTTGTTGTTCAGTAGCATTGTCGACTCAACACGTCTCTCTCTCTCTCTCTCACTCTCTTTTTCTCTCTCTCTCTCTCTCTCTCTCTCTCTCCATCTCAGTCAGTCATGTTGAAATCAATGGGCCAGTAGTGTGCAGTGACGAACGTTGACACGAAATGAGCTAACAAGCACTTTTTATTAGGACGGTGCGAGACTGACTGACTGTGCGAGTGTCTGGTTTTGCGCGCAAGGTGTGACCGGGAGTATCATGTTTGTGTGTGTGTGTGTGTGTGTGTGTGTGTGTGTGTGTGTGTGCGACTTTGTGTGTTTTGTACATTTATCAGTTACCTGTCTGTGTTGTGTGAGCAAAGACAACTCCAGCTGTGAGGGTGTGTGTGCGTGCATGTGTGCATGTGTGTGTGTGTGTGTCGGCGGTTGAGGATGGTCTGTAATGGGCATTTGTACTTGTGTGTGTGTGTGTGTGTGTGTGTGTGTGTGTGTGCATGCATGGTTACGTGTGTGTGTGTGTGTGATATTAAATGATGAAACGTATGCATGTGCACGTGACACATGCACACATTCCGTTTCCTACTTCATTACTGCTCTCTCTATCATGTGGATGATTAAACACAACATTTACCAAATGGCCTACGGCAACATTTCAGCAGCCAATTAATCAAAAACACAATTATATAAACATTTAAATGTTACACCGCCAGAGCTTTTATGGAAATGTTCATCTTTTTTCCCCCCTTCCATTAAAAAGTAACTAGACACTCAGCAGCGTTCACACTGTAAAAACAAATTGGTTGTGCCATTCTTCAACTGAAACGTTGATTGAATTGCGTCTGTCTTTTTCTTTTTGATGGATAAATCAAATAATTGGTCTGTCTCCAAACCATATATTTATATTTTGAGAAAGCTTTCCTCATAAGAAAAGACATTTGTTTTTTAAAAATCCTCACCACAGTAGTGGAAGTAGAAACACAGAAAGTAGAACAGAACGTAGAATTCAGTACGTATTATTTGGTCTCTGTACACGGATGTAATATTAGCATAATATTACATCATTATTAATATTAGTAATATCAGCCTAGCATGAGTTTAACCTTCAGAGGACGGCAAACTGTCTGTCTGCAACGATGGAAGAGGACATTCACGCACACAATTTCCAAAACTGAAATCTCGAATTGCAGAATTCAAATCTGATTCAATCTTCGTACATTCCACATGCAGGATTCCCACCGGATTTCGCTGCCAATTTTGTGGTATGATTTGGAAGCAGGAACAGGAGAGAGCTGTCATTTTGATTTCTTGCCAATTTAATTCTCATAATTTTTCCAAGTATAGTGCATGAAAAATGGTACGTCAAAGATGGCTAGATATATACGAGCCACACTCATGCCGACGGCCGCATGCTGCCACCACCGCTGAAGGTTCCCACTGGAATGGTATCCAATGCTGGGCTCACACTTTACAATAATGGTACATTAATGAATCATTACTTAACACTAGTCAATGCAGTAATAAGCATTAACTAACAGTTGGTCTAGTATTCATCAATGGGGTTCATGTTTATTTACATTTCGGGCATTTGACAGACGCTTTTATCCAAAGCGACTTACAAAGAGTACATTTGTTGAAGGAGAGGCAGCAATATATCACTGTGGTACCTGTTTATGAATGGTGTTCACGTTAACAAATGTATTAATTCATACATTCATTATTTAATAACCCTAACCCCAATGCTAATGCTTTACAATAATTGATATTACTGCATTAACTGATGTTCATGAATGGTTAATTAATGTACCCAACACTGATGTTGGTAGATTCCCTGCGTGTGAGCGGTGTGGCTCTGTCCACGCGGTCGTAGTGCTGAAAATATCCTATTTGCCAGTGTGTTATCTACATTTACATTTACATTTACATTTACATTTAGGGCATTTGGCAGACGCTTTTATCCAAAGCGACTTACAAAGGGTACATTATTTGTCTGGTTCTAGTGTCTAAAATCCAAAACATGTACGTGCTTTGCCGTAGACGCGGTCATGTCCGATGTCCGACGTCCGCGCGCGAGATCTCGGAAGCCGTGGGTCTATCCAGCCCTCCGGGGCCCCGGCTGGGCTGAGTTTCTCTCCAAGTAACCCCTGACACGTGGCGCTGTCCGAGCCGTAAGAACACCTCCATGAATTATGAAGGCACACGAGAACATCTCTGCGCTACGAAGCAGAGCTCACTGTAGGTGGGCAGAAAGAGAGTGAGGCGAGGTAGAAAATAAATAAAAGGCGGACGGGTGGGCGGGTGGGCGGGTGGGCTGGTGGGTGTGTGTTTGGGGGATGTGGGGTGGTGGGGTGGTGGTGGGAGATTTGTTTGTTTGAGCGGGTGTGTGTGTGTGTGTGTGTGTGTGTGTGTGCGTGTGCATGTGGGCGTGGAGCGGCTGTCTTAGGCAAATCTACCGCAGCTCCCCAATATATTTCCCCATGGTGTGAGGGAAACGGCTTGTCTCTTCAACCTAAACGTGGCTTGACGCTAGGCAAACAAAAGCCACGCCACACCTCTGTCTCTCTCTCTCTCTCTCTCTCCCTCTCTATCTCCATCTCTTTCTCTCTCTGTCCCTCTCTCTTTCTCTCTCTCTCTCTCTCAGTCTCTCTCTCTCTTCCTATCGTTGCCACTCTGTCTCTTTCTCTCTCTGTCTCTCTTTGTTTCTCTCTTTGTCTCTCTCTCTCTCTCCCTCTTCTCTTTCTCTCTCTCTCTTTCTCATTGTCTCTCCCTCTCTCCTCTCCGCGGGTGTCGGGCTGACTTGGCTGAGACGTTTCCCTTCGCTGGTGATGGTGGGAGCGATATGTCATCTGCACGCCTCTCTGTACTCAGAGCAGCCAGCCAGCCAGCGGCAGAGGAATCAAACAGACGGAAGTAGACACACACACACACACACACACACGCACAAATAAAAAGAACCAGGGCTTCTCCTTTTATGTGATTTGGCAGGGGAGGTGTGTGTGTGTGTGTGTGTGTGTGTGTGTGTGTGTGTGTGTGTGTGTGTGTGTGTGTGTGTGTGTGTGTGTGTGTGTGTGTGGGGGCGGGGGGGGTGTGCGGTGGGGTACCAATTATCTAATGCGTGATCTGGGTGGCGGCTGACTGCCCGTCATATCGCCACCGCATGCCTTCTTGTTTGCTCGCCTCCCATTAATCCCCACAGTAATCTTTTGTTCTGCTGAGCTGGTGTCACTGGCGCTGAACCCGGCCCATCACCATCCAGCAGCCGGCCCATTCCATTGGCGGAGGGTAGGTAGAGGGAGAGAGAGAGAGAGAGAGAGAGGGAGAGAGAGGGAGAGATGAGGGTGTGTGACTGACTGAGAGAGAGGGAGAAACTGACTGACTGACTGACTGACTGAAAGAGATACTGACTGACTGACTGGTTGACTGAAAGAGATACTGACTGACTGAGAGAGAGGGAAAAACTGACTGACTGAAAGAGAGACTGACTGACTGAGAGAGAGACAGACTGACTGACTGAGATAGAGACTGCGTGACTGACTGAGAGACAGACTGACTGACTGAGAGAGAGCATGACTGACTGAGAGACAGACTGACTGACTGAGAGAGAGCATGACTGACTGAGAGAGAGCATGACTGACTGACTGAGAGACAGAGAGTGACTGACTGAGAGAGAGAGAGCATGACTGACTGAGAGAGAGCATGACTGACTGACTGAGAGACAGAGAGTGACTGGCTGACTGAGAGACAGAGAGTGACTGACTGACTGAGAGAGAGCATGACTGACTGTCTGAGAGACAGAGAGTGACTGACTGAGAGAGAGAGTAACTGACTGAAAGACAGAGAGTGACTGACTGAGAGTGAGACTTACTGACTGGTTGACTGAAAGAGATACTAACTGCCTGACTGATTGACTGATTGACTGAAAGAGAGACTGACTGAGAGAGAGGGAGAAACTGACTGACTGACTGAAAGAGAGACTGACTGACTGAGAGAGTGACTGACTGACTGACTGACTGACTGAAAGAGATACTGACTGACTGACTGAGAGAGTGTGACTGACTGACTGACTGACTGACTGACTGAAAGAGAGATTGACTGGCTGACTGAAAGAGAGACTGACTGAGAGAGGGACTGACTGACCAACAGGGAGAGAGACTGACTGACTTACTGACTGACTGACTGACTGATTGAGAGAGAGACTGACTGACTGGTTGACTGAAAGAGATACTGACTGACTGACAGAGAGTGTGACTGACTGACTGACTGACTGACTGAAAGAGAGATTGACTGGCTGACTGAAAGAGAGACTGACTGAGAGAGGGACTGACTGACCAACAGGGAGAGAGACTGACTGACTGACTGACTGACTGAAAGAGAGAGAGAGAGAGAGAGACCGGGACCGGTCAGCGCTCTGTGAGTCGGGGGAGGATGTCTTCTAATTCAGAGATTCCTGGAGATAAGGCTGCATGTGGGGGTGTTCATCGAGTGGTCGAACGCTGCGTGTCTGTAGGGGCAGAGATAGCAGGGGGGCGTGGCTCTTGGGAGCTGATTAGAAGACAGGTGAGCTAGTGGCAGGTGCTGGCAAATGACTAATCACCTGTCACCTTCCCTATGAGAACAGGGCAGGAGCCCGACTCCCTGGGGGAGGGCGGTGGATGGTGGAGCCAGTATTGTTTGTGTGTTAAATAAATACACTTGGTTCCTCGGGCTGCTGTCCTCATTACAAATGCATATTGTGGCCCCATTGTCCTAAGTTTTTATTCAGAGGAAGCATTTTTTTTTTACTATTGGCCATTAGATGCTTGAAATTGACTGAAGTAAGTAAGTTGGAGGAAAAACTTCTCGTTGAGGAACTCAAGAGTGGCTGTCACTGATGCCTCTAGTTCACACTGTTTGTCACTAAAAATAGTGTTCATTAAAAAGTTCTGGAGGTCTGCTTTGATTGACAGGTCTAGCTAGGGTCTTGTTCTCCTGGGACTGTTGGCTCCGCCCAGGTTTCACTCACTCCTCCTCCTTCCCACAATGCACTGCGTTGATGGTTAGCAGCCCGGATATTTCGCGTTTTCAACGCGGCGGTGGACTGCAAAGTCAGTTTTCACCTTCAAAATGGCAAAGAATTAATTTCACCCTGAAAAAAACATGCTAATAAGTACTATAAGGCTATATCCGATCGTTAGTACCAGATAACATCTCTAGCTGCGTCTCCCAAAATCTGCATATTTTTATGCACGTATTGCACACAGTCTCTATTCAGAGTGGTTCATAACACAATAGTCACAAGATTGTGACGACGGGCAGATAGCTCATGGCCGTGGCCTCTTGTACGATATTATATAGTCCTTACAGTCGCCGTGGCCCCCATCCACCAGCTGCTCGACGTGACCCTCGGAGGGCCCTCGTCGTCTGGCCACTCAAACCGCCACTCCGCGGGGAGCGTAATAAAAACCTCCACAGACACAGCAGCAGTGTTTCAGACCACCTTTGTTCAGTTTATTTTTTTGCTTGGATTCCAAAGCTCCCTCTCTCTCTCTCTCACTCCCTCCAGAACAGCTGGGTGGCGTCAGAGGCTCAGTCTCAGCAGTGGTGGAGGAGGGTTTGTGTCAAGCGGCTCCGAAGGCAAGCCTCCACCCTCCTCCACCATCCTCCTCCACCCCCCGCCCCCACAACCCCAACCCCAACCCCCCCACCCCACCCCACCTCTTCCGTGTGTCTTTTTTTTTTTTATCCCCGGCATTACATGAAGGCGGCATATGTAGTTGTGACTTGCGCGGCTTCTAGCCCTGAGTGATCAAGGTAGAGAGAGAGAGAGTACAAGAGAGCGAGTGATATATGGAGAGAGAGGGGCGGGGGTAGGGGGGCGGGGGGTGAAATACGACAAAGAGGTGGAGATGAGCCTGTGGAGTGAGGAGCGAGGAAGAGAGAGAGATGAAGAAGAAAACAATATTTATATATATATCGAGAAAGAGAGGTTGATCTCAGCTGGGGCTGAGGTGAATACGGCAAGGCAAGGAAGTAACCAAAAGCCACAGAGAGAGAGAGATAGAGGGACATGCAGAGAGACGGAGAGAGAGAGAGAGAGAGAGAGAGAGAGAGAGAGAGAGAGAGAGAGAGAGAGAGAGAGAGAGAGAGAGAGAGACTCGTGGTCTGTGTGTGGGCCAGTCAATTATTCAGCAGAGAAAGGTCCGTCTTACCTTGCGAGCGCCTTTGAAGACGCCTGGCCTGGCGTCACCTTTTTAATGTGCTACAGATTGACATTCCACCTGAGCTCCCCATACACACACACACACACACACACACACACACACACACACACACACACACACACACACACACACACACACACACACACACACACACCCTTCCCCGACGCTCTGCTGCTCCATGCAGGCCCCTTATCAGCCCCTACCAGTGGAACGTGTACATAATTACGCCGTGACCACTCCACCGTGGCAATGCCACACACACACACACATACACACATACGCACACACACACACACACACACATTCATACACACACATAAGCATACACACTCACACATACACATAAGTGCGCACACATACACACACACATTCGCACACACGCACGCATACACAAAAGC
>PIJE02000565.1:70422-72922 GCA_002895965.2 Coryphaenoides rupestris | reverse complement strand
TCGGGCTCCTGCCCTGTTCTCATAGGGAAGGTGACAGGTGATTAGTCATTTGCCAGCACCTGCCACTAGCTCACCTGTCTTCTAATCAGCTCCCAAGAGCCACGCCCCCTGCTATCTCTGCCCCTACAGACACGCAGCGTTCGACCACTCGATGAACACCCCCACATGCAGCCTTATCTCCAGGAATCTCTGAATTAGAAGACATCCTCCCCCGACTCACAGAGCGCTGACCGGTCCCGGTCTCTCTCTCTCTCTCTCTCTCTTTCAGTCAGTCAGTCAGTCAGTCAGTCTCTCTCCCTGTTGGTCAGTCAGTCCCTCTCTCAGTCAGTCTCTCTTTCAGTCAGCCAGTCAATCTCTCTTTCAGTCAGTCAGTCAGTCAGTCAGTCACACTCTCTCAGTCAGTCAGTCTCTCTTTCAGTCAGTCAGTCAGTTTCTCCCTCTCTCTCAGTCAGTCTGTCACTCTGTCAGTTCTCTCCCTGTTGTCAGTCAGTCCCTATCAGTCAGTCTCTCTTCAGTCAGCAATCTCTCTTTCAGTCAGTCAGTCAGTCAGTCAGTCAGTCACACTCTCTCAGTCAGTCAGTCAGTATCTCTTTCAGTCAGTCAGTCAGTCAGTCAGTCACTCTCTCAGTCAGTCAGTCTCTCTTTCAGTCAGTCAGTCAGTTTCTCCCTCTCTCTCAGTCAGTCTCTCTTTCAGTCAATCAGTCAATCAGTCAGGCAGTTAGTATCTCTTTCAGTCAACCAGTCAGTAAGTCTCACTCTCAGTCAGTCACTCTCTGTCTTTCAGTCAGTTACTCTCTCTCTCAGTCAGTCACTCTCTGTCTCTCAGACAGTCAGTCATGCTCTCTCTCAGTCAGTCAGTCTGTCTCTCAGTCAGTCACGCTCTCTCTCAGTCAGTCAGTCTGTCTCTCTCTCAGTCAGTCAGTCTCTCTTTCAGTCAGTCAGTCAGTCTCTCAGTCAGTCACTCTCTCTCTCTCAGTCAGTCAGTCTGTCTCTCAGTCAGTCATGCTCTCTCTCAGTCAGTCAGTCTGTCTCTCAGTCAGTCATGCTCTCTCTCAGTCAGTCAGTCTGTCTCTCAGTCAGTCACGCTCTCTCTCAGTCAGTCAGTCTGTCTCTCTCTCAGTCAGTCAGTCTCTCTTTCAGTCAGTCAGTTTTTCCCTCTCTCTCAGTCAGTCAGTATCTCTTTCAGTCAACCAGTCAGTCAGTCAGTATCTCTTTCAGTCAGTCAGTCAGTCAGTCAGTTTCTCCCTCTCTCTCAGTCAGTCACACACCCTCATCTCTCCCTCTCTCTCCCTCTCTCTCTCTCTCTCTCTCTCCCTCTACCTACCCTCCGCCAATGGAATGGGCCGGCTGCTGGATGGTGATGGGCCGGGTTCAGCGCCAGTGACACCAGCTCAGCAGAACAAAAGATTACTGTGGGGATTAATGGGAGGCGAGCAAACAAGAAGGCATGCGGTGGCGATATGACGGGCAGTCAGCCGCCACCCAGATCACGCATTAGATAATTGGTACCCCACCACACACACCCCCGCCCCACACACACCACAGCACAACACACACACACACACACACACACACACACAACCACCACACACACACAACACACACACACACACCCGCAAACACAAAGAGAGAGAGCGCAGAGAGAGAGAGACAGGGAGAGAGACAGAGAAGGAGAGAAGAAGAGAGATGATAGAGAGAGAGAGAGAAGCCCTGGTTCTTTTTATTTGTGCGTGTGTGTGTGTGTGTGTGTGTGTCTACTTCCGTCTGTTTGATTCCTCTGCCGCTGGCTGGCTGGCTGCTCTGAGTACAGAGAGGCGTGCAGATGACATATCGCTCCCACCATCACCAGCGAAGGGAAACGTCTCAGCCAAGTCAGCCCGACACCCGCGGAGAGGAGAGAGGGAGAGACAATGAGAAAGAGAGAGAGAGAAAGAGAAGAGGGAGAGAGAGAGGAGAGAGAGAGAGAGAAACAAGGAGAGACAGAGAGAGAAAGACAGAGAAGAGAGAAGAGAGAGAGAGAGAGAGAGAAGAGAAGAGAGAGAGAGAGAGAGAGAGAGAGAGAGAGAGAAAGAGAGAGGGACAGAGAGAGAAAGAGATGGAGATAGAGAGGGAGAGAGAGAGAGAGAGAGACAGAGGTGTGGCGTGGCTTTTGTTTGCCTAGCGTCAAGCCACGTTTAGGTTGAAGAGACAAGCCGTTTCCCTCACACCATGGGGAAATATATTGGGGAGCTGCGGTAGATTTGCCTAAGACAGCCGCTCCACGCCCACATGCACACGCACACACACACACACACACACACACACACACCCGCTCAAACAAACAAATCTCCCACCACCACCCCACCCCCCCACATCCCCCAAACACACACC
Organism: Coryphaenoides rupestris; assembly: GCA_002895965.2. Taxonomy (NCBI): domain Eukaryota; kingdom Metazoa; phylum Chordata; class Actinopteri; order Gadiformes; family Macrouridae; genus Coryphaenoides; species Coryphaenoides rupestris. The sequence continues at coordinate 70,552 of PIJE02000565.1, read as the reverse complement.
ACCAGCCCACCCGCCCACCCGCCCACCCGTCCGCCTTTTATTTATTTTCTACCTCGCCTCACTCTCTTTCTGCCCACCTACAGTGAGCTCTGCTTCGTAGCGCAGAGATGTTCTCGTGTGCCTTCATAAT
>PIJE02000565.1:62922-65422 GCA_002895965.2 Coryphaenoides rupestris | reverse complement strand
AGAGAGTGAGTGTGTGTTTTGTGCGTGTGTGTGTGTGTGTGTGTGTGTGTGCGCGTGCGTGTGTTATTGTAACGCCGCCGCCGTTAAGGCACAATTAGAGGCTCACCTTGAGAGCGGCGGGCCCTGTGTCGTTGTCGTTGTCGCCGCGGCGATGTGTCTCCAGTAATAATCACATGCACGGGGGATGGTGTCGGCGGATGGTGCCGGCGGCGGCGGCGGCGGCGGTGGCATCACCTTGCGGGCGCCTTTTAAGGCTCTTTAGTCTGTCATCTCCACTCTGATGACCAGAGCAGACATCTCCATCTGCTCCCTGCTCATTTGCTCATATTTCTTCTTTTTTTTTCTTTTTTTTTTTCATTTCCCTCCAAAAAAATGTTTCTTCTTGTTTGGGATCTGTCTTCTTATCGTGGACAGAATCCGAGTCTGTATCTACAGAAGCTTCAGATTGGCTCATTACGCGGTGCTCAGTCACTGATGTGCGAGCCAGTAAAAGGGGGTGTGGGTGTTTTGGTTGGATTTCCTCGGTCTACGCTGTGATGTGTGTGTGTGTGTGTGTGTGTGTGTGTGTGCGTGTGTGTGTGTGTGTGTATGTGCTGGAGACGACTGTGTGTGCCCCACATGGCTGCCAATGCGTGGGCTGCCGTATCATGCTCCTAGGCTGTTGCTGTTGTTATCCCAGACGTGCCAGTCCAGATCCTCGTGGGGGGTAGGCCTATTATAATAATTATTATTATTATTACTATGGGATAGAAAATCCCAACCAAGCATGTTTATGAACGCGGCCGCTACGTAAATTTTCCGAAATAAGATTTGATCTCCCCAGCTATTGAGTCCAATCACATCAAACATCAAATAATGTCTCAAATTTAAATTGTCTTGAATGTCATAAATATATGTCTCAAATATATACTGTCAGACTTAAACTTTTGCATTGAGCAAAATAGCTCAACAATATTAAATCATGAATAATGTGTGCCCTTACAATATACACTATATGTATTTCTATATAGATACACACAATAATTATTTCCCCCTCACACTTGCTTCCTTGCACATCATTAACAGTTCCCTAAAAAATTGCAAAAGTATCACGCCACGAGGCCCATCTGTTGTGCAGCTACGGGCCGTGTGTGTGTGTGTGTGTGTGTGTGTGTGTGTGTGTGTGTGTGTGTGGCGGCCGGCCGAGTGTGTTCAGCACTTTATAGCTCTAATAACACTCCGTACTCCGGGCTCTCATCCCCGCGTCGTCAGGATCTCCTGAGGACACTTCAGAAGACCGACGGTCTCTGCGTCAGCCATCGACCCCCCCTGAGCTCCGCGCATCGCCGTCGACCCCCTGGAGCAACTCGGTGGCATTTTCCTGCATTAACGTGGGCGCGGTTTGTGACGCCCCCGTCGTTCGCGCTCCACAGAACAAGCCGCTCCGCTGAAACGATTCCTGCGAGCCGACGCAATCAATGCGCGGGATCTATACGATGTTCCCCCGCACGAAGACGCTACATCCAATTATTTAGTTTGTCTCTCGTGTTGTGTAATTGTGGCTCTCGGCGATGGCTGGGCCCTGGGTGTCGGCGGGAGGTGACGGAGCGAATGAACACAGACGCACCCCGCGCACCGCCGCGCTAGCTCGTTTGTGAGCCGTCTTTTGTGTGCATATGCTAAATATATCGTCCCGGTTGTGCAGTTGCCAGCTGACACAACAACAGATAGGACAGGCTGTCCTGTATCCGGCTGCATGCGAGCGTCAGACTCGGAAGGTTGCTCGACGGCGTTGAACTTTTTTTTTTTACAATTGTCGCGCAGTTAATTCGTCGGTGTGCCCCGCGTGGCGCGCAACGTTCAGATGAAACGTGTTGAAGAGCTGTACACGCTCGAATACGCGCACACACACACGTATCCCGCTTTTAAAGTATGCTAATGGTGCATTTGCATTTGGCTGGCGTCTCTGCCGCGCCGTTCATTTGCTCACTTGGGGGAGTTGTGCAGGAGGTTTCCATAGAGACCCCCTTCGACTGCAAAACATGTTTTGTACGATTCCCTGCTCTTGGTAGCAGATTGTTATATTGCCCTGAGCCTCGCCTTAAAATCCCAGTTGATGATGACGTGTGCGTGTGTGTGTGTGTGTGTGTGTGCGTGCGTTGGTGTGTGTGTGCGTGTGTGTGTGCGTGCGTGCGTGTGTGCGTGTGCCGTAGTTGTGACAACGTATCGCTACTCTGTATGTCGATTATATACAAACAATGTGTCTGTGGGGTATTTGAAGAGGAGAGATGAGGTTGTGGTGGTGGTGGTAGGTGGTGGGTGGGGGTCGTTGCGTGGCAGGAACAGCCACCTCCCCCACCCCCCACCCCTCCGCCACCCGCCACGTCCACACCGCACCCCCACCCTCACCACCACCTCACCCCCCACCCTCCATTAGCCTCAATCTGGGGACTGAAGCGTCTCATTATGGCTCATCGTGGTGATCCGCTCGGTGGCAGGCTGCCAGACGGAGGGCGCAGTC
>PIJE02000565.1:60992-62912 GCA_002895965.2 Coryphaenoides rupestris | reverse complement strand
CCTCCACCCCCACCCTATCCAGTTGGTTGGCAGAAACAAGCTAGTCTCAACTGATTTTCTCTACCGCCAGCACAAAGACTCATTTACGGGAGCTGTGTGTGCACAGTGCGTGCACGGGTGTACACACACACACACACACACACACACACATACACACATACACACACACACGCACACACAAGCACACACACACACCAAAGGAGTCCACTGCTGATTGAGTTACCATCGCAATTATCTATTTGCTTCACCGTGTTTGATCAAACAGGAGGATTGAGGGTGAAAACAAGTGCTGAGGTAGGTATGGGGGGCGGGGGGGGGGCGGGGGGGGAGGTGGGGGAGGGCAGACGCTGCAAGTCTCTCTTACTATCGGACCACAGGGACCCATCCAGGCAGCCTCCTCCTCCTCCTCCTCCTCCTCCTCCTCCTCCTCCACCTCCACCACCACCTCCTCCTGCTCCTCCACCCCTCTGCTCCACCCGCTGCAACTTCCTGTGGTGAAGATGCTCTCCTTTCTTTCTCCATTTTTCCTCTTCCTCGGTCTCGGAGTCCGGGGGAAGAGCTTGCGTCAGTGTGTGTGTGTGTGTGTGTGTGTGTGTGTGTGTGTGTGTGTGTGTGTGTGTGTGCGGCAGGCCCTGCAAATAATGACCGCTTCCGTCGATTTGATCTTAATTGATTCCTCGATTGTTGCTGTGCTGTAATTGCATCATTGTTACATGGAGAGCTCAGCATGTGCTTGTTGTTTCCCATTTACAATAGCACATGATCAATGACAAAAGTGGAAACAAAAACTGTAAATCGATACACTTTCCGGCCGATTGAACACATGATGAATGGACTAATCGTTTCAACGCCATTGTCTACTCATCAGAGAAATGTGCACTTCTTTGTGGGAAAGGCAGCATATTTTGCGCTGTCAAGGACACTTGAACACATTTTCATTTGGACTAGAACAGGTTGTCACATTCAGTCTGGTCTCCCACCAGTCCCCCTCTTCCTTCCCTCAGTTGATCAGAGACTTCAGAACCAAGGACAGCGTCTAAAGGCGACCTCATCCGCCTTAGGGCCATCGCTGGCCTACAAATGTACACACATCGACGATTAGGAACACACGTCGCCCAAACCATTCTCACTATCTTCCAAAATAACTTAGAACACCAATGTTGTGTCCAGTTCGAGTTTTTTGCATAGATATGGCTTCCCCAGGGTGCCTCCTCATCGCGCATATTTCAAAGGAAACTATTTTACTTAAAATGGCCCTGCGGCTGCTCTATGCACCTTTACACGCGCTGAGAACGCGGCGATCCGTGAAAATGGCAACAAAATGGCTCCCCCCCCCCACCCACCGGCATCACAAGCCCTTTAAACCCTATCCCATCTCTCTACCCCTCCTGGTACAATCTGCCCCCCCCCGTGTGGGTGGGAGGGTGTGTGTGTCTTGTCTTGTGTTAAGTAGATGAGCAATGAATGAATGACATCTAAATCGCGCGGGTTTATGCATCAGTAATCTACCCTGATGAGGCGGCTTGTTGATTACCAGAGAGGTTCTCTTAAGGTAATGTGTGATTACACCAAAATGACCTTGGAAAGCTTTAGCAACACACGCACACACGCACATGCACACACACACACACACACACACACACACACACACACACACACACAGACACACCCACACATACAAGCACGGTATTCTCCCTATACGGTCGGGCTAAATTGATGCTAAATTGGTTCCGCGGCTCATTCCCGGCCACATATCCCATAAGGCACGGCGCCGCTGGGGGAAGACTCCACATTAAAGCGGACCCGGGTCCATCTCCTTCTTGGAGAGGGTTGACCTGCGGCGATATTGTTGCGTCAACCCATATCCAGTCCTCCTGCCAGATAGCTAACGTACTGAAAGGGATTCATTTCCCTCAAGCG
>PIJE02000565.1:50992-55992 GCA_002895965.2 Coryphaenoides rupestris | reverse complement strand
CATTCATATGCATCTTACAGTAATTAAATGTGCTATAGAGGCCATGCAATGTATTATAGAATACAGTGATATATAAATATATATATGGAATATATATATCATGGAATACATGATGCGGATCATGTCGTTAAGGAGAGTTACTCATATGATTAATGTGATGCTGTGCCCTTGCATGGCAAGGAAATCAAAGATAAAAAATCAAAGCCCAGTACAATCTTTTGTTGGCTGAGCCATTGTTTGGGCTAGCGTGTGTTGGGCGTAACGCAAATACCTCCGATTTTGATCATTTGTTCTATTAATACACGTCAGTGTCCTTGGATGAACCCCACGGCATGTGTGTGCGTGTGTGTGTGTATGTGTACATGTGTGTGTGTATGTGTGTGTGTGTGTGTGTGTGTGTGTGTGCAAGATTGTGTGTGTGCAGCAGACGACTTCTCTGAGGCCGTGAGAGGGAGGGACTGTGTGAAGCTCAAATGCAGGTGTGGCAGAGATGTACATCGCTCACCCCCCCCCCCCCCCCCCCTTCTCTACTTCTCCATCGGCCGCCTCCTCTCCCCTCTGCACTACCTTTGCAGCGCGCCATATGCTGCGACGCGATGCCGGAGTTTATGGCCGTGTGTATAGGCGCTGGCGCTGCAGCTAATGACGCGTGTGTGCGGTGTGCACTTCTTCTATGCCCCCTTAAAAGCAGGGTTGACGCTAGGCTAGCAGCTAGCGCTTCCTACGGCGCACTTCCACACTGGCACTTCCACCCCCGATCCCCAGCGGTTTTGGCTTCCAAATGGGAGTGCGAATGCGGGAAAATACAAGCGTTCCTGACACAGTGTGTACTCACAAGGAGCTGTAAGATGCTAACTGACTTCAGAGGGATGAGGGAAGTATAAGACGCTAACTACAATGCAAATTGTACGCTTGCCGTCTCCATGGCGTTGCTTAGACGACCGCTTAGTGACCGTTTAGCTCTCTTCCACAGCACGACGTTTGAGTTCTCGCCTCAAGGCTCTCTGCTGTTCGTCCCCAGCCCCACCACCACCACCACCACCACCACCACCAACCCCAACCACCACCACCACCACTGACCCCTTGTTTTCCATTTCTCCTACTCCCTTTCACTGCCCTTTCACAACCCCAACCCCCTAGCTAGGCCCCCACCCCCCCCCCCCCCAAAGAAAAACACACACGGACACACACAGGCACGCACACACACAGATGCACATACAACATACAACCGCACACAGATACACACATGCGTACACACATGCACACACTCTCTAAATATAACTGCTTTGAAGCGCGGAGGTGTTGCCTCCTCCTGCAACACTTATCTGACAAAAAAGTCAGTCTGTCATCTCCAAATACACAGCCAGGGCACACATGGGTTTGATGGAGAATTGGTATTCGTGTGTGTGTGTGTGTGTGTGTGTCTGTCTGTGTGTGTGTGTTTGTCTGTGTGTGCATGTGTGCATGTGTGTTGCTGTTGCTCCAAACGTATTCTTTTGTCTGTAAGCAGGCGGAACGATGGTGAATTTGTGAATGTGTCCGAATATATAACCAAAAATATTTTCACAAAAATCTGTCGGACAATCACACTGGAGCAGCAGGAAGCAAATTAGAGCAGTGGAGGCCTGTGGGTGGGATGGGTGGTTGGTGGTGGCGCTGGTGGTGGTGCTGGTGGTGGTGGTCCACGCGGATTGCAGCCCAACACCACCACTTGCTGGCGGAAACGCGCCATCGCACCAGTCATCAGTTCCGGCAATTACTGAACAGCGCTGAGGCCACGTCTCGTCTCATCAGCTTACCTGCAGGAGTCTTTTAAAATTAGGACCCCCCCCCCCCCCCCCCCCCCCCCCCCCGCCCCGCCCCATTGCACCCTCCGGGTAATTACCAAGTGTGTAATGTACATAATGAGCACACTTAGCATTATAAACATCCGTCATCAAAGCACGGAGGGGAATTTATCCTACGCCCGTCTCATTGGCTGGGAGGCTGTACTGATCAAGTGCACTGTAGCACCCTGTCCATCTCACGTGCACACGCACACGCACGTATATATACACTCACACATGCGCCTCTACCCAGGGATCCAGCATGCACACAGCACCCTGCTATTCAGGGGCGCGTCTGGATGTACTCATTGCCAGAGATGTCCATCAGTAGGCGCTAGAGCGCTGCCTGTGGGCTGTGCCACGCCAGCTACCTTTAGCAGCATGATGCACACACCCTCAACCCCACCCCCAACCCCCATGGCAGCCCTGCGGCACACACACACACACACACACACAGACACACACACACACACACACACACACACACACACAGACACACAAGAAGTGATTTTCCTCCTGCCTCAGTGAGCCAGTGATCAAACTCAGGGACAGAAGGAACAAGATTGAAAAGGGAGAAAAATGGCAGAGAAATGTTGTTATTCATCTGCATGTGTTCAGAGAGATGTTTAACCTAGTGTATCTCTCTCTCTCTCTCTCTCTCTCTCTCTCTCTCTCTCTCTCTGCAGCCTCCGGAGGGAGGGCTACACGGTGGAGGTGACCGTCAATGACTACCTGGACATCTACTGCCCGCACTACAACACCACCAGCCAGCGGGGGGCGCCGGAGCGCACCATGGCCGAGCAGTACGTGCTCTACATGGTCAGCTACCACGGCTACCGCACCTGCGACCCGCAGCAGGGCTTCAAGCGGTGGGAGTGCAACCGGCCGCATGCGCCCCACGCGCCCATCAAGTTCTCTGAGAAGTTCCAGCGCTACAGCGCCTTCTCGCTGGGCTACGAGTTCAACGTGGGCCACGAGTACTACTACATCTGTGAGTCCACCGTGACCGACCCCTGTAGACCGCGTGTAAGGCACGGACAGAGACACCATTTTGAAGCCTTCAGTTTGGCATTCGGCACCGGCCGTGTCGCCATCTTGTTTTCTTTGCAACCGACCGTTATGGAAGTGACCATATTTGGACGAGAGGGTGGTGTCTCTTGGCGTACACCCGAACGCTGAACAAGACGTGTAACAATTAGCTTTCACAAACAAACAATGTGACAGATTAAGAGTTCTCAGACGGAAAAAAAAAAACCAGACGGACAACATCCAGAAACAAGTTCACGTCCGTTAAAAAAGTACACAGTGCCATTCTATCGTGATTCACAGGTCGCCATGGTCACAACCTGTCAATCACAAGGTAGCCACGCCCTGAAACATACCCTGCTTCATTGTGTATTTTACTTTAAATAGGACCATCATTCACCAAATGAATATCATACTGTATTGAAGAAGACTTGAAACGCGCCATTGAGACCATAAACTCATTTGGGAAATGTTTACTGAGTGTATAAATCAAGGGAGAAATCGGGTTATTTTCTCATCTGCTACCATACAATAGGACTTCTATTTGCAACCAGTGGAGTCTCCCCACGCAGGCATTTGGACACAACTCCACAACTGCAGGTTTAAGGCCCTTCATACACAAACACAGACATTGTAGGGGCAGCACCACCTCCAACATGGTGGTTGCTTTATGTTTATATCATTATTTGAATGAAACAATGAATGCTCTAAATGTAGGGCCATACACCAGACACTTATATAAGACGAACTGAAACGATGGTTGAATCACAGTACACTATCCACGATCCACTACACGCCTACTAGATATCTAAATATTGTCAAAAAAGATATGAATATGCATCGCAAATTTGAGATGACATCCCAACAGACTGGGATTTCAGTTGTCCATCACTTTAAGTGCTGTTCCAGTGCTTTTGATTATAGCACCGTGATGATCCAATCCATTTTCTAATTTGTTTTTACCGTTTTCTTCTTTCTAGCCACGCCCACCCATCACCATGGCCACAGCTGCCTGAGACTGAGGGTCTACGTCTGCTGCTCGACAGGTGAGGACCCACTCTCTCTCTTTCTCTCTCTCTCTCTCTCTCTCTCTCTCTCTCTGCTTCACTCACTTTCACTGTCTCTCGCCCCGTCGGCCTAGTCTGTCGGCCCTGTGCATCAGTGTCAGCCTCCCTCAGCCACTGTGCCGTCTCTCTGTCACTCAGCACAGCTGCCTGGCACGGCTACACACACACACACACACACACACACACACACACACACACACTCACGCGCACACGCACACACTCACACACTCACCGAATGCACACAGACTTGCACACACACACACACACACACACACACACACACACACACACACACACACACACACACACACATCACACACACACACACACACATGAACACACACACACACACACACATGCACACACACAGCAACACACACAGACCGCACACACACACACAAACACACACACACACTCAACAAACACACACACACACACACACACACACACACACACGCATGCACACACATGCAAGCACGCATAAGAAACACACACACACACACACACACACATACACACACGCCCACAGCAGGTGAAGAAGAGCAGGAGAAAGAAAATAGTATGATGCAGAGAGAGAGAGAGAGAGAGAGAGAGAGAGAAAGAAAGAGCAATATATATCTGTGTGTATACTGTACTGTATATATATATATACAGTATATATAGACAGAGAGAGAGAGATAGAGAGCAGCGCAGTGTGTTCTCCAGGCTTCTGTGACTCCCCTGATCTCCTCGGTGGGTTTAGATGTGCTTGCAGCGGGCCGGGCTTTGGGAGGCATCGGCTCCCCGTCTCACGGCTAACACTGTAATGCTCCCCTCTTGGTGGGCAACACGCACACTGGGAGCCGCGCCGCGCACACACACACACACACACACACACACACACACACACACACACACACACACACACACACACACACGCACACACACACACACACACACACACAGGAGATAGAAGAGAGCCTGCACCTCCTCTCTTTCTCCTCTCTCCTTCCTCTCTCCCTCTCTCCTCTCTCTCCTCCTCCTCTCTCCCCTCTCCCTCCTCCCTCCTCTCTCCTTCCTCTCTACCCTCCCCCCCCCCTCC
>PIJE02000565.1:20992-45992 GCA_002895965.2 Coryphaenoides rupestris | reverse complement strand
CTGACTAAAATTTACATTTACATTTACATTCAGGGCATTTGGCAGACGCTTTTATCCAAAGCGACTTACAAAGAATTTACAAAAAACATTAACAAAATCGAATCAATTAATTATTATATTATTATATCAACAAGGTTTCATTGTTTCACATTTACCAGCCGCACGATTAAAGTGATGAACACATTAATGCACCAATAATTATAATCCAATAATATAATTTGTATTATTCTGAAATGGGCCATTCTGCATAATGAGTACTTTTTTTACTTTTGGCACATAAAGTACATTTTCATGCTGATACTTTTTAGAGCTGTGAATCTTCACTGGCCTCACGATTCGATTCGATTACGATTCAGCTGTCCACGATTCGATTCGATTCGATTCTACGATGCATCTTGATGCATCTCGATGCATCTCAATAACCACAACCTCTTTTTCAGAGCGCTTCTCACGTGTTTCTTCTAGCGCTTCCACATTCCTTCGTTGTGACGTCACACTAGCGCAGGGGTGGCCAACCAGTCAGAGACGAAGAGACAATTTTTTTACTGTGTTACTGCAAAGAGCCACATCATACACACATGAACATCTCCCCATCTCTTCCTCTCACACACACATGAACATCTCCCCATCTCTTCCTCTCACTCTTATAAATTAATTTGAAACAATGGAGAGACATCGCGTCCTGTAGTACAACTGGGTTGTCCATGACAGCCTGTATAAGGTTCTCCTCCGCCATTGTTGACAATGTTGATATCGTATGTCCCGCCCCCTCCTCAATTTTGATTGGCTGACAAGAGATACGTGACATTGATGAGCGTGGTGCTTCTCCAAAAGTTGAACTATTTTCAACTCAGAGCGCTGGGAGCAGAGCGACCAAAAGCGCTGAACTTCATAGGGTTTGCATTGAAAATAGCCGCTGCCAGCGCTTTTTTTTTTAGTAGGCTATAGTTAGTAGGCTATAATCGATTATGTTCTGTCACTGCATCGATGCAGAATCGTACATGTCCGCATCGCGATGCATCTCTGAATCGAGACATTTCCACACCCCTAATACTTTTGGACTTTTACTCAAGTAACATTTTCAATGCAGGACTTTTACTTGTCACAGAATTTTTCTACTGCGTGGTATTACGACTTTTACTGAAGTAAAAGCGCTGCAAAAAGTACAAAAGCCACCAAAACTCTAGACTATTTGCAGACTACAAAGCAAAACAAAAAACTAAATTCCACACATTCTCCTCCGAGATAAAACTGTTGCCGGCGTTCAGTCACACGTTTGTAGTCACAGCTCGGTTACCTCGCTCCCCTCCTGTCGTCTCTTGGCTCCGCGTCAACTGTGGTGAAACCTCGCTGACACCTTGATTGATTTAATTCTTGTTTTCCCAACTTGCACTGGCAGACAATGCCTTGATTCATGCAGCCGTGCTTGTAATAACATTATTAGTAATGCTCTTGCTGCGTTGGAATACTTATTGTGTAATCGTCTGGAGGCATAAAACCTGTTCCTCTTAGGTCACTTTAAATGTGTGTTTTAACTTGCCTTGTGACTCCCTGACGAGATTCATTTTCAGATAAACCCTCAACAACGGATCGGACGTGAATTAAAGAGAATTTGATTATCATAAAATTCTTTGTCTATCTTTCCTTGGACTTTAAATTATATTCATCTCCCGAACCAAATGAATCTCATGACTGTGTGCTTCACTTTGTCTTTATTTACATGTGAACCATCCCCCGAGTTCACCTTTCACCCAACGTGACAAAAGGTGTCCTCTGCACGCATTCCTCCGCCTTCGATCCCCTCCGGCTAATGGTCCTCTCTGTCTAATCAATGGAAAGGCCACAGTCATTTGGTTTGATTGAAATCCTTGTAGGATAAAAACAGCATTAGGGGCTGAGAGGAATACACATGAGTGGAGTAAGAGTAGGAGAAGGGCTGTTAATTCTGCACCCCGCGGGGCATTAAGGACCATATGTTGCGGCGCTGGCTGCTAATTGGTACTTTGTTGTTAATTGCGTTGCCTCTGCCGCTGCTTTCCGTCTGTGCATATGTACCAAAGGCTGATTTAAATGCATAACACACTGGCTTGGGATTGATGAATTAATAACACGGTTTAATGGTGCCTCTCGTTCTCTGTCTCTCTCTGTCTCTGTTTTGTTCTCTGCTTCTCTCTCTCTGTCTCTCTCTCTTTTTCTCTCTCTGTGTCTATTTGTTTCTCTCTGTCTGTCTCTCTCTCTGTCTGTCTCTCTCTGTTTCTCTCTCTGTCTCTCTCTCTTTTTTTCTCTCTGGTCGGGTCTCTCTCTCTGTCTGGTTCTCTCTCTGGTTCTCTCTGGTCCCTTGTTTCTCTCTCTGTTCTGGGTCTGTCTCTCGGGCTATCTTGGGTGGGTCTGTATCTGTTTTCTCTCTCCTGGTCTGCTCTCTGTCTGTCTGTCGTCTCTAACTGGGACCTCACGCTGCTTTTCTCTATCTGTCTGTCTGTCTGTCTCTATTGTTCTCTCCGTCTGATGTCTCTCTCTGTCTCTCTCTCTCTGTCTCTCTCTGTTTCTCTCTGTCTGTCTGTCTGTCTCTCGCTATCTTGTTTCTTTATCTGTTTCTCTCTCTGTCTCTCTCTGTCTGTCTGTCTGTCTGTCTGTCTCTCTGCTTTTCTCTATCTGTCTGTCTGTCTGTCTCTCGCTATCTGTTTCTTTATCTGTCTGTCTGTCTGTCTGTCTCTGTCTGTCTGTCTGTCTCTGTCTGTCTGTCTGTCTTTCTCTCTGTCTCTCTCTGCTTCTCTCTCTGTCTGTCTGTCTCTCGCTATCTTGTTTCTTTATCTGTTTCTCTCTCTGTCTCTCTCTCTGTCTGTCTGTCTCTCTCTGTCTCTCTCTGCTTCTCTCTCCGTCCGTCTGTCTGTCTGCCTGTCTCTCTCTGTCTGTCTGTCTCTCTCTGTCTCTCTCTTGCTCCCCTCTCCTCTCTCTCTCACCTGTGTGTTGTGCTCGTGTCGTCTCTCCGCCCTGCAGATGAGTTCAACCCCGAGGTCCCCAAGCTGGAGAAGAGTGTGAGCGGCAGCAGTCCGTCGCGGGACCGCCTCCTCATCACCATCGCCGCGCTGCTCACCACCACCACCATGCTGTTGTCGTAGCGACCGGACGACTCTCAGCACCAGCAGCCTCTCTCTCTCTCTCTCTGTGTCTCTCTCTCTCCCTCTCTCTCTCTCTCTCTCTCTCTCTCTCTCTGTCTCGCTGTCTCTCTCTCTCTGTCTCTTCGGCCTGGGCCTTCTCAGAGTTGTTCCGACGACAATGAGTTTGCGTCAAAGCCGAAAAGATCAACAGGGAAAACTCGATGCCAACGACGCCGACGACGACATCAAAAGCCACCAATTGGAACACAATCAAAATAACATTTAATCTGGACATAATCGACTCCACTGCTACAAACAGAGGCCTTTTTTATTACTATTAGCGCAACACAAGACAATTTACGTGTGTGTTGTTGTTTGGACACGATGACGATATATAACAATAGCGTAGCCTTTCATCACCAGTGTATTCAACACGACAACGCTTGATAGACTACGTCGATCGGTACGACAGAGTTGCCGTTATGCCGGACGGCCGGCCCACTAACCGGTGGAGCCAGTAGATTTGTAAAAATGAGTTGACAACTAAAACGGTCGGCCTCGCGTCGAGCTTCGGTGAGCTCGGATTTTGAGTCGTCCGACTCTTTTGCCTCGTCTCCGTCTCCTTCTACGAGCGACAACGGACAGAAATGTCGGAAAAATCGGAAACAGACTTCACGGCGGAGACCCCTCATGAATTGTGACCGGTGTTCTGGAACCAATAAACCAGAGCACAACGATCGGCTCGAAATACAACTTTGTTTTTGTTTTTTTCCCTCTGTGATCCAGTCAAAAAACCCCTAAAAAACACGATAAAAAGGGACAAGGTGAGGCGTGATGTTAGCGGGGCTCTGCTGGCCATTCCTGCAGTCCCTCGCTGGGGGGTGAACTGCAGCCGCTGTCCAGGAAGATGATGAATGTTTCCATCGCGAGGAGGAATTGCTCTTATAGCGGTACTAGGTGTCTCCTAGGAAATGGAAAGACTTTTTTGTTTTTCGTTTTTTCACTGGGCCTTTAAAGAATCCATTTTCACCAGACATATGAAGACTCACCCTGGCTTTAGGAGGATAGGCACAGTCATGGGAACTCTTACCGGATTTTTTTGTATTCGTTAAGAGTCCTCTCTTAACAAGTAGTCCAGCGTCTGTACTTCCTGCCTTCACTTTGTACTAATAGAAAAGTACACACTCTGAACTAACCATTTTGGTGCCACTTAGCGATGACAGATCTGTGTCGATGCGTTTAGCACTCTGCCTGTGTTTTTTTTTTTCTTCCTTTTCCTTTCAAGACGGTAGACCTCTCCCCTTCGCAGCAATCAACAGAGTAGCTCCCAATTCCACACATTTGCAGCGCTAACAAACCTTCTCAGCAGCCGAAATTCTGTTTTCCGCGCGCAAACGCTCCGTCCATTTTCCTTTTCTCACATTTAAGAGGCCTGCGGTCAATCAGCGCTGATTGGCTATTACAGTCGTTACGGTCACCATGGCAACGACCCCATACAGTCGCCGCCGTGCGACAGGTGCCTGAGGAGAACTTTGAGTGCTTTGAGTTTTTCGCAAAGCAACGCTGTCGCCATTTTGTTAAAAACACAAGTGAATGTGCAAATAAACGGACAAAAAAAAAAAAGACAAACACTTTTTGTACTGTAACATAAGATAATGTAGGATGGCGTTATTGAGATGAACATGTTTTGTTTTCGGTATTTATTTCTTTGTACTGATTTATTTTAACAACGGTCTAATTGATATACCTAATTTATTAGTATATACAGTTTAGGCATTTGCTCATCAAGCTAGTTGTGCCAAAATTATGATTTCTGTGTTTTTTTTTGGACATTTTATTGAAATACATTTGACACAAGCAGACCGACTTTAGAGCTTTATCGGTTACTCTTGGTCACACAAACGGCGAGTGAACAGCAGACACTCAGTAACTTTATCCTGAGCTAACAGAGAGACGTCGTGCAACAACTAAACGTGTCTCAGAGGTCAGTGAGGAAATGGCTGTTTCATTTCCCCAGAGCTGTACATCCAGGATTTGCAGTGAAATATAAGGCTCTCGTGTTGTAATGTATATTTATAATACATGCCAGTCATGGAATGTGCGAGTGCACCCGACGCATCGATGAGACTGTGTGTGTGTGTGTGTGTGTGTGCGCACGTGCGTATGTGTGTATGCGTTTGCGCGTGTGTGTGTGTGTAAAAGAGAGAGGGAAATTGCATATGTGTGCACAATTGTGTGCGTATGTATGTAGAATGTGTTTGTCCGCGCTTTTGAAAAATATGTGGCATTTAGAAATTTCGTACTTGTAAAAAAGATAACATTGTTTGTAGGATTCTGAATATGCAAGTGTGTTTGAGAGAATGTGCTCTTGTGTAAAGTTAGTTTACATTAGGGGGGCTTTGGGGGAAGGGTGGGGGGGGGGAAAGCATTTAACAACGTTAAAGACAACCACGAGAATTGTGTTTACCTTTGACAAGAATTCATTCAAAAAAAGACAACTGTAAATTGAATCAAGAAGAAGAATGACGATTAAAAAAAAAAAAAAAAGACAATTAAAAAGCTTTTTTTGTAAATGCGTTGTCTGCTTTTGTTAACCAGCCGGTAAGAAGAATCAAGAATGTGTCAAATGTGGACCTCGCCGCCGCAGCAGCAGCAGCCGGCAAATCAAAACACACAATCACACCTCATCTCCACACATCCCTTTGTTACCGTTGTTTTCTTGCACTTTTCACCGCGTCAACCAGCCGTTTCACACTGAGCTTTGTTTTTGTGGATTCTACTGATCTCACCACCCCCCACCACCAACCCCTCTCTCTCTCTGTCTCTCACTCCCTCCCTCTCTCTCTCTCTCTATGTCTCTCATTCCTCCCTCTCTCTCTCTCTCTCTCTCTCTCTATGTATACGTCTCTCGAAAGTATTGCTTCTAACCAGGCTCGTAAAAAAACAAAGGGGGTTCACATACTGTTCCGCGTAAAAAACCATCAGGGACTTTCGCGTGTCCTTGTCTTTCCAGAGATGTTGCACATTCAGTTCTCACTGTAACGCCGTAAAACATAATGACAACCTGACAGCCAAACTTACGGCTTTATCTGTTTCTCCCCATACCGCTTGTCTACCACAACTGCTCTCGCTCTCTCTCTCTCTCTCTCTCTCTATCTCTCTCACCCTGTCTCACCCTGATCCTCCTTAATTGTCTCTCTTCAAAAAAGAAAACACCTGCGAGCCATTCGTGTCTCCACAAATCTATCTTCTTCTGTCTCCCTTGCACCCTCCTCCTCCTCCTCCTCCGAACCCACCCCTGTGTTCTATGGGCCTGCCAGCTAATCTCGCTCCACAGAGCAGCGTGATGCAGACAGACAGGACAGAAGGGGACAGGCCTATCAGCGGTCCTATCAGCGGTCCCATCACCGACGGTCATGTCAGGGGCCAGATAACATTTGGTCTCCATCAGGAGGCCGCGGGGTTTGGGTTCGGGACGAGATACAACGAGAGATAGAAAAGGAGACGAAGAAGAAACGAAAGTCAGGCGTTTCTGTCAAGTTGTCACTTTAAATGAGTGTGGCGACAGACGACGTGGATGTATGTGTTGGGGCATTACAGGAGGCCTTTTCAAGCTATGCTAATATATCACCGTGTTGATAGCCTAAGTAATAAGAGTTGAATAATTTAGTGATTCTTGGGGGGCTATTTTTTTTTTTTTAAAACAAGAAACTGGAAATGTTGCCCGAACAGAGCTTTGCTTTAATTGATAGCGGAAGTGACGTAAGGATATTAGAACTGTCAAAGTGCTTTACGGTAAAATATTCATTTGGCGTAAAAAAGACGCTCCAATTAAGCATGAACTAAGCTATTAAAAAATAAAAGGCTCAGAAATGTGTCCACCTTACACTTTCTGAGCCTTTTATTTTTTAAGTTAATGCTTAATTGGAGCGTCTCTTTTTTATTTATTACATATTATGTAATGTAGGCTATGTGTCTCGGTGTCCATCAGGCCCGGCCAAAGACGTCCAACAGGTGAGATCAGATGTCCAAACACAACAACAACACAGCTCGGGTTGTTATTATTATTATTATTATAAGGAATAAAATAAAAAAAATCATACATTTTCCCGCCACCACCCCGCCTAGTTTGGCGCGCAATATAATCTCTTTGTGAGTCAACGACTGCGAGATAAACCATCTGCATGCGAGTCGAGTCCTTTCAAAGCCCCCCCCCCCCCACGGACGACCACCGCCGTCTGTTCCAAACAACATGAAGCAGATGCCTCCAGCGCAACAACTTATTGTTTTATCTGTTTACTTCGGGGAGAAGGCGACGCGCGGGGTTTGTTGCGCGCGTTTGGTGACGTCAAAAAAAACAAACACACACACACATTCCTTAATCTGCATCCGGAAATTGTATGACGCGAGGGGCACAGAGGCCATGCCACGTTGCCACCTATAGGTGTCGCTAAAGCCCTCTTTTGTCGCGCCGTGGTCACAGTGACAGAGCGTTTAAACAGGGAAAGTGTTCCAAAAGAAATACACCCATTGGCTGAGATAAGCATTTGCCGTTGATGTGTTTGTTTTAAAGGGTAGAATTTCAACACGACGTATATGTTTCCAGCCGTATTAGTTCTGTCGAGGCCCTGATCTAGCCGAGTGTGTGCCGCTGTACACACACATTATGAGTGTTGATAGGGTGACTCGACCTGGCGTAACGTGTTTCTCCCCTCGAAACCTCTGTGGGATTATTCGTTGCCTTGGAAGGGGGAAGTCATAATCCTTGTCAAACTGCTGGGATAAACTTTTAGACGTGGCACCAGGCTGGGGGGAGGGAGCCGATGATGATGTGGAGCACATTGAAGCACAATGCATGCATCCTTTGCTGCAGCAGAGTCGCGTATCCTTCAGCCTAAAGGGAACTTGTGAACGGAAATACAGTAGCTTGGCCGGTAGCATGAGGTTGTGCGCTAATTATTTGACACACCAAAACCGGAGCGTCAAATGAATGCATTTCTACCACTGATGCAATGCATTCAGTACTGCACTGAATTAAAACATAAATAACTAAATGCATTTGTTGAAGCAGGCGTCAATGGTAGAAATACTTGCTATTTGTTCTTTATCAATACCCCCCCCCCCCCTCCCACACACCACACACACACACACACACCACACACACACACACACAAACACAAACCTCTCCAATCCCATCCACAGGAAGTCATATTATTGCCCCCCCCCACCCACCCACCCAACCAACCCACCCCCACCACCCACCCACCCCCCCCACCCAT
The DNA here is from genome assembly GCA_002895965.2 of Coryphaenoides rupestris. Classification (NCBI taxonomy): domain Eukaryota; kingdom Metazoa; phylum Chordata; class Actinopteri; order Gadiformes; family Macrouridae; genus Coryphaenoides; species Coryphaenoides rupestris. Next base: position 37,615 of record PIJE02000565.1, on the reverse strand, counting down.
CCGCCCCGGCTCCGGCCCCCTGGAGTGTTGCAGCCTGGCTGAAGCCAAGCGGCCCCGTCGTGGCCGGAGGGGGCGACAGGTGGCGACAGGTGTGTGTGTGTGTGTGTGTGTGTGTGTGTGTGTGTGTGTGTGTGTGTGTGTGTGTGTGTGTGTGTGTGTGTGTGTCGACAGGTGTGTGTGTGTGTGTGTGTGTGTGTGTGTGTGTGTGTGAATCAGGTCTCACAGTTTGGTCCCACAGCTTGTGGTCCTCTTGCTGCTGCTCACCTGACTGGCGCCCCGAATACCCGCCGAGGGTAGAGGGTAGAGGGTAGAGAGAGAGAGAGGCCTACTATATGCAGACAGCCCTTTTGGATGCACACACACACACACACACACACGTCACACACTGAACCAAGAGACACCATCGTTGACAAATGGAGATGACAATTATTTTTCTATATTTTTTTTTTATGAAACGACAATTCGTCAGCGATCTCTCTGACAGGCTAATCACAAAACGGCTCCTTTTTGTTTAGTTTTGTTGGGTTTGTTTCCTCAACACATGGCTCCCCCTCCACATCCAGTTGCATAAGAGCTGTCTGTCTGTCGGCCGGGACGTGTCACCGTGTGCATTGTAATTTTCGCGGCGCGCTAAGCCCTGCTAGCGGGCTGCACAGTAATTTGGGCTCCTGCCAATCTTCCACAGATCAGCTGGCTAATGTGTTGACAAGTGGAAGAAACTTATCGGCGAATATCAAGCAGAGCACATTTAGCTGGAACTTTCAGTGCACGTGCAGTGCGCTCGCAACAAACTGCATGTGTGTGTGTACGTGTGTGTGTGTGCATGTGTGCGTGTGTGCTACGCTGTGCGTGTGCAGACTTGTTTGTGTGTGTGTGTGAGTGAGTGTGTCCTAGTGTGTTTGGATGTGCGTGTGCAGACTTGTGTGTGGGTGTGTGTGTGTCGATGTGTTTAGATGTGCGGGTGCAGGCTTGTGTGTGCGGTTGTGTGTGTGTGTTCTTGTGTGTAAAAATGTAAAAAACAAAAAATATTATTCTTTCAGAATAATAATCAGGGCCGATATGATTCTATGACTCCGGGGTAGATGGAATTTGCCGTCGATATGAGCCAATAACGTGAAACCATTCCTTTTTGTTTCCAGGCCCCTGAGAAACACGTAGAACATTATGAAAACCGGCCTGATTTTTAATCTAACCAGAAACAACCATTGTGATTCCTAAAATGAAATTAGACCCGTTCTTTAACCTTCCCATTCAGAATGCAATATGTTATATTATCTGCATTCCAATTTGGTTTTTTTTAAGAGGCAAACCAATTATGAATTATGAATTATAGATAAGGGACCTCTGAACGGTGCTGGCGGGCGGAGCTCCTCGCTGCCCCGCCCCCTCGTTAGAAAACTCCAATTATGATACCCCCCCACCCCCCACTCCCCCCCCCCCCCCCCCCCGCCCTCCCCACCGCTCTTATGGTTCCATAAGAGGACACTCCAACAGGGGGGTCTTTTTTTCTTTGGGCCTTATTTTTCCTGTCTCGCTCTCTCTCTCTTTCTCTCTCTCTTTCTGCCTCGTGATCAACCTACCTAAATTCTCCCATGTAACCCCTCTCTTCCGCGCCCTCCACTGGCTCCCGGTAATCGCTCGCGTTCGATTCAAGACTCTGGTACTGACTTTCATGGCTGTCAACGGAACCGCCCCTACCTACCTCCAAACATTAGTCCGACCCTACGCCCCAGCCCGAGCACTCCGCTCGGCAACTTCTGCCAAACGACTGGTACCGCCTTCACTAAAAACAGCCAAACATCGCTCTTCCATGTCCCAACTCTTCACGGTTCTGGCTCCTCAGTGGTGGAATGAGCTCCTGGCTCACGTCAGGACGGCCGAGTCGCTCGCCAGCTTCCGCAGGAGACTCAAGACCCACCTGTTCAGAGTTCACCTGGACTCTACATAACCCCCCCAACCCCCCAGCACTAACCTGCGTGTTAATATGTCTTAACACTTATTAATGGCACTTAGCATTGTTGTTCGTTCACAGATGTTGTATCATGCTTAGAATTGCACGCCTGCCCAGCTACTTATGCAGGCAACTTGGCAATTATGAAACTCGTTCTATTCGTCTCGTAAATATGAAACAGCTCTATTCTTATCTTCAGGTACCACAGTGATATATTGCTGCCTCTCCTTCAACAAATGTACTCTTTGTAAGTCGCTTTGGATAAAAGCGTCTGTCAAATGCCCTAAATGTAAATGTAAATGTAAATGTCTTTCTCTCTCTCTCTCTCTTGCTGTATCTCCAATGTCTCTCTTTCTCTCTCTCCCCTGCTGTATCTCCATCTCTCTCTTTCTCTCGCTCTCCCCTGCTGTATCTCCATCTCTCTCTTTCTCTCGCTCTCCCCTGCTGTATCTCCATCTCTCTCTTTCTCTCGCTCTCTCTTGCTGTATCTCCATCTCTCTCTGTGTCTCTCTCTCTCCATCTATATCTCCGCTCTCTCTCTCTCTCTATATCCGCTCTCTCTCTCTCCCTCTCGCTCTCTCGCTCTCTCTCTCTTTCGCTGTACTGTAGGTAATGTCTGTCCTGATTTGTGCTCTGATTTGAGAGTAATCTGTCCATCGTTGAGTTGGCTTCACGCTGTCCCTGCTCGCCCGCACGCTTTGCATGTTGTTGCTCGCACCTCTCTCTCTCTCTCTCTCTCTCTCTCCTTCTTCTTCTTCTCATTATCTGTCTCTCACTCTTTCTCTACCCCCACCCCCCCCTATGCTATGCTATGCTATGCTATGCTATGCTCCCTGCATCCAGCGCTCCGCTCAGCAGCTGGGGACGTGTCCACGCAGACGGGCGCATCAATTCCATAACGGGATTGTTGTTTGTGTGTTTACATATCTGGACGAGGCAGCCAGCAAACCGACACCACAATACTAATGAGGTATGCAGTGTTTCTCCCTTCTAGACGGTAAAACTCCTTTTTATCAGCAAAGATGTTCACAAAACCATTCAAACAGGAATTGTGTTAAACCCGTCTGACACTTTTGTACTGATCTTCCAGTGCACAGATGTAATTGAATAACTTCATAGCCAACTATAAGTAGAGGAATCTCTGCATGTATGTATACAGATATTCCTCTCTGCATGTACCGTATGTATGCATGTCCTTCGATTTTCTGTCATCGTTTGGAACTGGAACATTTCGGAACATTTTCAGGCGCGTGACTATCAAACAGAAACACTGCCACATATTCCGGATCAGTGGTTCTCAAACGGGGGTACATGTGCCTCTAGGGGTACTTTGAGGGACTGCAGGGGCTACTCGGTCTGAACATTAACAAAAGAAATGTATTAATATTGATGATGAACAATTGTTAAATAATTCAAGAGTCAAGATTCAAGATTGAAGAACTTTATTTGTCACATACACATACAGGTTAGGCAGTGAGATGAAAAGTGGTGATGCTCAGGGGAATGTGCAAAAGAATAATACAGATAACACGAATTGGAGGGATCAGAATCAGAATATTTACTATATTTACAGTGAAAACCACCACCACCTCCAAGAAAATGAATAAATACCCCCTTAATACTATTTCATAAACCTGAATAGTAACATAGCACGTGAAATTGTTCCATTAAGAGCATAACACTTTAGATTTGTAGGGGTGCTTGGCTGAAAAAATGTCTTGGAGTGGGTACCTCAGTAAAAATGGACCACTGTTCTAGATGGTTCTATTGACGCTCGGTCCCAGTCCGAGAACTGCGCCTTTTGCTGTTGATTGGAAAGGCCTTTCACTTGCAGAGTCAGAATTAAGTGTCAGAAGCTATTGTATTTCCATTCACACAAACCAGTTCACTTCCCTGTTAATAATGTTGTTACAATTGCCAATAGCATTGCAGAGGGCCGGAGTTCAAGAAAACAATGCTGAGAGTCTGTCAAAGCACTTAATGGAGTCTTTGGCTCTGTGAGGGTTGGGCACATTCATATCATTGATCCTCTGGCATTCAGTTGCAAATGCTGCTTCCTCACTTTAGGGCAAGAGAGAGAGAGAGAGAGAGAGAGAGAGAGAGAGAGAGAGAGAGAGAGAGAGAGAGAGAGAGAGAGAGAGAGAGAGAGAGAGAGAGAGAGAGAGAGAGAGAGAGAGAGAGAGAGAGAGAGAGAGAGAGAGAGAGAGAGAGAGAGAGAGAGAGAGAGAGAGAGAGAGAGAGAGAGAGAGAGAGAGAGAGAATGCCCACGACAATGTTCAAAATGTGTTCCTACTAGATCCAAAATCCAGAACATGCATAGTCAACGGCAGAACAAACGGATCAAACGTGTCCACCGTTTAGTAAGTGAAGTTGACGCACTGTTAGCGTATCTGAACCCATAAAGAGTTGTCAGTTCTGGAGCTGTCCTTGGGCGCGGTGCCAGCCGCGGGTCACCAACCTTTTGCAGAGCAACTGATCCCACGTCCAATCACATTATGGTCACATTTTATTTCAATTTCATGTTCTAATAGAATTCTTCTTCTGGAGGAGATGAGTTCTATCGAAGCGGGCTTTAACCCGGCACCCATAATCCTAAATGCCAGAGCCAATCAGCAAACAGCGCCGAGGACTAGCATGCGTTTTCAACAGCTAGTATAGCGCCTTTGACTCAAACCCACGATCTGTTCCTCATATACTGTATAATAAATATATAACTGTATAAATATATATACTGTATATACAGTATATATATATACATCCCAAGTCCTAAGACCCAAGGATAGCTTGAGGGTCATTTTGTTGCACAAATTTAGAAAATCAGAACATGGAGAAAAAAACACCCTCTGATTGACCCCCACCCCCCACCCCACCAACCGCCCCCCCCCCCCCCCCTCTCAACCCCCCCCGGCGCCATAATTCGAGCCCTATGATTGGCTCAACGGGAGGCTGATGCAAACGGCAAAAGGGGCCGTCCGTACAGATTATGTGGAGTGCTGGATCCGCAGGGGAGCTCAACTCCAAGGCACAGGAAGGTTACGCCAGGAAGCATCTGCTTAATGACAACGGTCACCTCACATGACTCACGTGAATCGCTGTGTGCATATGCTGGGATAAGTGTGTGTGTGTGTGTGTGTGTGTGTGTGTGTGTGTGTGTGTGTGTGTGTGCGTGTGTGTGTGTGTTCGCGTGTGTGTGTGTGATTTCTACATATACTCATTTTTTAAAACTTTTATAAAATCGCAGCAGTGAGACACTAATGGCAGCCGACTGAAGTGGACAGGGCCGGCGGAGTCCTCGCCTGGCCCCTTGTTAGACGCATCACGGCGGCTCCTTGATGAGAAGCATCACATCCCTGTGTCACATCCAGATGGACGTGGTCCCTTTTAGTAGACCACGACCCCCCCCCCCCCCCCCCCACCACTATACTACTCTATTTTTTATATTTCCACCACCACTGTTGCACTCAACTCTCCTCTCTCTCCCTCTCTCTCCTCTCTCTCTCTTCTCTCTCTCTCTCTCTCTCTCTGCCTCTCCATCTCTCTCTCTCCATCTCCCTCTCCTTCTCTCTCTCACTCTCTCTCCCCCCTCTCTCTCCCCCCCTCTTTCTCTCTCTCCCTCTCTTCCTCGCTCTCTCCCTCTCTTCCTCTCTCTCCCTCTCTTCCTCTCTCTCCCTCTCTCCCTCTCTTCCTCTCTCTCTCCCTCTCTCCCTCTCTCTCCTCTCTTCCTCTCTCTCTCCCTCTCTCTCCCTCTCTTCCTCTCTCTCTCCCTCTCTCTCTCCCTCTCTCCCTCTCTCTCTTTCTCTCTCTCTCCCTCCCTCTCTCCGTCGTTCTCTCTTCCTCTCCCTCTCTCCCTCTCTCTCTCCCTCTCTCCCTCTCCCTCTCTCCCTCGCTCTCTCTCCCTCTCTCTCCCTCTCTCTCTCCTCTCCCTCTCTCTCTCCCTCTCTCTCTCTCCCTCTCTCCCTCTCTCTCTTTCTCTCTCTCTCCCTCTCTCCCTCATTCTCTCTTCCTCTCTCCCTCTCTTCCTCTCTCTCTCCCATTCTCCCTCTCTTCCTCTCCCTCTCCATCTCTCCCTCGCTCTCTCTTCCTCTCTTCCTCTCTCTCTCCCTCTCTCTCCCTCTCTCTCCCTCTCCCTCTTTCTCTCTCCATCTCTCTCTCTCTCCGTCTCTCTACCTCTTCCTCTCCCCATCCATTCCTCTCTCTCCCTCTTCATCTCTCCCTCTCTCTCCCTCTCTTCCTCTCTCTCTCTCTCCCTCTCCCTCATCCCCTGCTCTCTCTTCCTCTCTCCCTCCCTCTCTCCCTCTCTTCCTCTCTTCCTCTCTTCCTCCCTTTCTTTCTCTCCCTCTCCCTCTCTCCCTCTCTCCTCTTCTCCCTTGCTCTCTCTTCCTCTCTCACTCTCTCTTCCTCTCTCTCTTCCTCTCTCCTTCTCCCCCTCGCTCTCTCTTCCTCTCTCCCTCTCTCCCTCTCTTCCTCTCTTCCTCCCTTTCTTTCTCTCCCTCTCCCTCTCTCCCTCTCTCCCTCTCCCTCGATCCCTTGCTCTCTCTTCCTCTCTCACTCTCTCTTCCTCTCCCTCTCCCTCGCTCTCTCCCTCTCTCCCTCTCCCCCTCGCTCTCTCCCTCTCTCTCCCTCTCCTTCTCTCCCTCTCTCCCTCGCTCTCCCTCTTCCTCTCTCCCTCTCTTCCTCTCCCTCTCTTCCTCTCTCCCTCTCCCCCTCGCTCTCTCTTCCTCTCTCTCTTCCTCTCTCTCCATCTCTTCCTCTCTTCCTCCCTCTCTTTCTCTCCCTCTCTCTCTCTCCCTCTCTCTCCCTCTTCCTCTCTCCCTCTCTCTGAGATCATCTGCTCTCGCCCGCTGTCGTATGTTAATTCTCCACCACGTGACAAAATCGACAGCAAAGAGTCCGGCCTTTGATGCGTTGTCCTCATGTGGCGTCAACAACAGCATCGGAAGTGTGTCTGTTGACATTTATTCCGCTCTTTGTGTGTTTTTCATTATTATTTCTTCTTTATCATGCATTATGCACCGGAACACTCCATAATATATAACCGATAACGATAGTGATGCAGAAATAGAGAGCTCTCCAGCGTGTGTGTGTCCATGATGTGACATTTGTCAGTGGGAAAAAATGAATAGTAATAAATTGCAGCAATAATGAGATAAGACACATGATTTTGAGGAAGAACTGAAGACGAGGCGCTTAGCAGTGAACCACAGCACCGTTGGATCAGGCCTGCATTCCCCCACACACAAGAAAAGAACCTTCCAAGAATCGACATTTTCACCAAAACCATTTCTCTCAGATTACAGATGTATTTTAGACTTTGGACTGAGGGACACCAGGCAGCCATTCCATGCACCAGCCATTGTGGCATAAAACATAAAATGTCTGGCCTTTGACGCCAACGGGAAAATGGCGACCCAGAACAAATGAACAAATGGGGGGTATGACTCACCCCGCACGGCCCAACTCTTGCGGCGGTATTGTGCAATGACACAATCGATTTTGATTGGACATTAACGCCAGATGAGGGGTCATTAAATCCCCTCTCACCCCCCCCCCACCGGCATTGTCCTCGTTCACCACGCTGGACCGTGAGCTACGTTCACGTCCACTCTATCGACATTTTTGACATTTTCCGCTCCAGATTTTCCAGATTTCACCGCAGGGGTGTGGTGGTGGGGGGGGGTCCCCCTGGTTCACCCTGGTGCAGCCTTAAGTCTACACAACATGACCGCACTGCACCACAGCACAGAACAACACAGCGCTGGAACGCCACCAAACTAAACACAACACAACAAAACCCCATATTCACTCTGGAATGATTTTCACCTTGTGTAACGTTGGAATCAACCAATCCCCGCTCCATGTCTGTGTCTGTGTCTATTCTGGTAAGAGATGAGTGCGATTCCCTTAAATTTAAAACCTGTGTTCCCAGAAATAACAGCCGAAAGCCACAGGATGCCAATTTCTGCCCCCCCGCCCCGCCCCCCTGTAAGGTCAAACTGCAGCGTCATCTACTGGGATAGAGAACTGTGTGTTGTGTTCTTGCTTCAATTGCCGTTTCCATTTTTTTCCCCGTTTTGAAAAGTCCATACAGACGAACAACAAGGATTACAAAAAGTAACACAAACAACTTAATAACTTGTGGACACGAGGCCAGTAGTAAGATAAGTTTAAAAAAAATGAAGAGAGCGCAAGATACATGGAAAGGAAGCAAATGAAAAACCTAACTGAAGAAAATAGTAAAAAAGATTTTAAAAAGAAGTATTGTTTTGTTTTTCGAGAAGCTTAAAGACTCCACGAGGCTTTCAAAGATAAGCAAGTTGTGTGTGTGTGTGTGTGTGGGGGGGGGGGGGGGGGGGGATTCGCATAACTTTAAAATGAACTGCTTAATATCTTTCCCAGCAACTTTAGCTCGTCACCTATGATGTATTTTAGAGGGAACACACACACATGTATCGTTCCTCGCCGGCCACGTTACAAACTACCCTACAGACGGCATCACCTGGGGAGCGATGACATCACCTGGGGGAGCGATGACATCACCTGGGGAAGCGATGACATCACCTGGGGGAGCGAGGACATCACCTGGGGAAGCGATGACATCACCTGGGGGAGCGAGGACATTACCCGGGACCGGTGCTAACGAAGGCGCAATCAGGAAACACCGATTGCGTCAGCATTTTTACTGTTTTTCGTTGTATTTTTTTTTGGTGTTCATTTTAGTGTTTGGTTACTCTTTAGAGCGGCCCTGTGGCGCTAGACCTCTCACTGGCTGCGGCTAACGGCTCCCGCAAAGGGCTTGGCAGCGGACCCTGCCGTGTGTGTGTGTGTGTGTGTGTGTCAAGGCCTATATGTGTGTGTGTTGCCTTCATCAGCCGTGACCTCCGCTCCAACTGTATGGGGTGTGTTGGGGGGGGGGGTGTGTTGGGGGGGGGGGGTGGGGGGGGGGGGATAATCCTTGGAGCTGTTATGAAGCCACCATTGATTTTCCTGAGTGGCATCGAGTGGGACGCAGGACCTCGTACACATCTGTGCCGTTTTGTTATCCTTTAAACCGATGGATATGGATATTGAAAGAGGAAATATAGGAGGGAAAAGTACTATAGGGTAAGGCCTGTGTGTGTGTGTGTGTGTGTGTGTGTGTGCCTGCTTGCCTGCCTGTTTGCTTGCCTGATTGCCTGCCTGTTGCTTGCCTGCCTAAGGTGGTGCTCTCATTCAACAGCATCAAAACAAGTCTGAGCAGCAGTTACATGGTTCACCTGTCCTGAAAGCGTTACACAATCGGGGCTCGTTTAGAGACACAACACGGCTGAACAGCTTCCATACAAAGTACAAAAACATAGCATGTGTACTATGTTACGCGTAATTGCGATTAATGTTCTACTATCTAAACACAAAATATATTCAGCAATTGTAATTTGAGCCAAATGTATAAAACGTTGGAACAGAACCGCCTGTTCTATTAGGAACTCAGGGAAATCATGTTATTAGACACCTCACACACACACACACACACACACCACAACACACACACACATGTACGCATGCACACACGTACACACACAACACTGAAAAGTTTTGGGCTCCTGCTGCTAACAGAGTCAACACACAGGGTTTCCAGGGTCTAAATGCGCATATCTTGGAGACATGTCAACAAGATATGCCCTAAAGGGTGTGTTAGGATACAGGTGACGGATGAGTCGGAGATGGGAAAATGTTGGAAGATTCAAGAAGATTCAAGGATTCAGGATTCAGATGTGCAGTGAAATGAAAAAGTGGCGATGCCCAGCAAAACAGAACAGAACAAATACAAATAAATACAAGAAAATGTCTCGTTTGCGTCGCACATGATAATGTTTTAGTGAAAAGTTATACGTTGTTTATTTTCAATTTTAGACCGCGTGGATCATGCAGATTTTGGCTTGGATCTACATTTAACCTAGAAGTTTACGTTGGGGGGGGGGGTTTTTGTGTGTCTGGGCTTGTGTCAGGGTGAGGATATGGGAGCTAACATTGTTCACCCCCACCGTCCTCCAGCCTGAAGCTAACATGCTAACCTTCTCCTCTTCAAGGTTGGAATCCAGGATCCAGGAAGAGAAAGCCCCCCGGAGGAAACGCTCACAACCTCGGCCTCGACACCGACACCAACCGCCCGGAGACATGGTGGCCTTTTGGAGGCCGCGGTACAGGACCGCCTGACGGCCTCGCTGCGCTGCAGAAACACATTAATGACAATGCAGTTGGAATACATTAGCGGTGGAATATGTTAACCGAATGACCCGTGCGCGTGATCGCGCACAAACACACGCACGCGCGCATATGCAAACATGCATGCGCACACACAATGTCACGCGCGCACACACACACACACACACACACACACATACGGGCACACACATACTGTCGCACACACACACACACACACACACACACACACACACATACTGTCACAGACACAATGTCACACACGGGCACACACACACACACACACACACACACACACACACACACACACAGGCGCACACACACACACACACACACACACACACACTGCTGTACATGCTACTGTGTGTGCACTAATTCTCTTGTCTTGGCGCGGGTCCAAATGAGGGCACATCATCCCAGAGGAACCCCTCCTCCACCCCCTCCTCCCCCCCCCCCCCCCCCCCCCCCCCCCCCCCACCCGGTGCGCCGACCGGGGGTCCGGAGCAGCAGACTGCCAGCAGACCATCCAGCTGTTGCGCCAGTTGTGTGTTAAATACAACAGGGAGGGATTAGCCCCTGTGGCACGTAAGCCGGGAGATAATGATTCCAAATGGCCCGGGGTCAAAGGTTGATTGCAGGTTGATCTTGCAAGCCGGGAGAAGTCTAATGAATACTCTCCTCAGTGGCGGTTGGGAGTTCAAAACGGCTCTGTGGTACACCATGCCTGCCCCCTATTGATCTTATCAAGTCCATTATAGATGAGTGCGACTAGTATGACGCCCTCCCACAACATTTATCACAACACTCTTAAAGTAGTTCACCTGATCACACCCCTCCCAAACTACCTCTCCGCCTAACTATCGTATTCCCACATGACTTATGCCGGACAGAGAGACAAGTAGAGTATAAGAATAACGGCGTCTTAGTATTTTATTCTTATATGCGAGTCCACAGATCTAAGGGCGGAAGAACGATAGCATGACGCATGCATTATCACAACATTTAAAGATATGATAGATGAGCGCTATGGTAGTCACCCAATCACGTGTAAAGGGTACCATTTGGCAGAGGAACATTCTTATTTAAAGGAGGCATTTCAAGAGCTGTCAATATTGTTTCTCATGCTTACACTGAGTTCCACTTCTCGCTAATTCCTCGTTGATCTACGCTCGTTCACACTGCTATTATCACAACATTAAAGAATGATAGATGACGCTATTATCACAACATTAAAGAACGATAGATGACGCTATTATCACAACATTAAAGAATGATAGATGACGCTATTATCACAACATTAAAGAATGATAGATGACGCTATTATCACAACATTAAAGAATGATAGATGACGCTATTATCACAACATTAAAGAATGATAGATGACGCTATTATCACAACATTAAAGAATGATAGATGACGCTATTATCACAACATTAAAGAACGATAGATGACGCTATTATCACAACATTAAAGAATGATAGATGACGCTATTATCACAACATTAAAGAATGATAGATGACGCTATTATCACAACATTAAAGAATGATAGATGACGCTATTATCACAACATTAAAGAATGATAGATGACGCTATTATCACAACATTAAAGAATTATAGATGACACTATTATCACAACATTAAAGAATGATAGATGACGCTATTATCACAACATTAAAGAATGATAGATGACGCTATTATCACAACATTAAAGAACGATAGATGACGCTATTATCACAACATTAAAGAACGATAGATGACGCTATTATCACAACATTAAAGAATGATAGATGACGCTATTATCACAACATTAAAGAATGATAGATGACGCTATTATCACAACATTAAAGAACGATAGATGACGCTATTATCACAACATTAAAGAACGATAGATGACGCTATTATCACAACATTAAAGAATGATAGATGACGCTATTATCACAACATTAAAGAATGATAGATGACGCTATTATCACAACATTAAAGAATGATAGATGACGCTATTATCACAACATTAAAGAACGATAGATGACGCTATTATCACAACATTAAAGAACGATAGATGACGCTATTATCACAACATTAAAGAATGATAGATGACGCTATTATCACAACATTAAAGAATGATAGATGACGCTATTATCACAACATTAAAGAATGATAGATGACGCTATTATCACAACATTAAAGAATGATAGATGATGCTAAGGAGGTTGGTTTATTCATTAACCTGTATCTCTTGGAACGCACGCACCGTCCAGTCCGGCCTCCAGAGCCATTTTGGATTTCTGTCTCTGTCTCATCTTGGACTCTGATTGGTCCCGGAAGATGAATACGCTCTGAGAAAAGATCAAACCTGTGTTTGAAATTCCGATAATCATTAGCAACATATTGTTTTGATTACTTTTGTTATGCATCCAATTCTGGTGAAGTAAGGGTACAACTATGTAATGAACACAAATGAGCAGCCTACAATAGATGTCTTTGTCTTCAAAAGATGCTAATGTTGTTGAAATATGCCTTTAGAAACCTTCCTTATTAAGCAATCAGTATAATGACAGCCACATGGTCTTGGTCTTAAATCGGACTTCTATTTTTGCGGTCTCCATCCCCACTGGTCTTAAATCGGACGAGATTCACCAATGAACTCGATCTGGGCTCGACCGAGGTGGTCTCGACGACAGCAATGCACAACACACACACACACACACCACACACCACACACACACACACACACACACACACACACACACACAAAAGATGAACCGAGCCTGAACAAAAGTTACATGCACTAAAAGTGTTTTTTTGCCCGCGCACGCTTTTATTGCGCCGGGGGAAAATATGCACAGTGCACAGAAAAACCCAACAGAGAGAGAGAGAGAGAGAGAGAGAGAGAGAGAGACGCATTGCTTCGGCGCAGCTAATTGGCTTATTAAAATGTTATTGTTGTTTTGATTTGATTTATGCGTCGCTGTACGTTTTGATGGTTAACCACGTTGAGGCAATTAGCTTAGCGTGCTTAGTACTCGTCATTAATTACATGAAGTCGCTGCCTGATTCAATTGAACCACGTCTGAGAAACTCAAGTCACATTTGAAATACTGTGTGTGGCGATGGGCAGCGCCTACGTGATGTCTTGTTGATTTTGAAACAATGATTTGAATCATTATCGTGACAACTTACTGAACTCTCTCTCTTCTTCGCGGTTCCAGATGGTCAGCGATCTTCTTCAGAACTTTTAACTTCAGAACAGCTCAGTATAATCTCTCTCTTTCTTTCTCTCTCTCTCTCTCGCTCTCTCTCTCTCTCTCTCTCTGTCTCTCTCTCTCTCTCTCTCTCTCTCTCTCTCCTCCAAAAGGCTGTTTTGCGACACGGCGGTGAACGTGAGAAGCAGATGGCTCTCCTTTGTCGCCCGTCTCCTGCCCTCTCCGTGTCCTCGAGAAGCGACCGGAGCGAGGAGGAGGAGGAGGACGCCGCGTACGTCTCGCGCGTGAGTCATGCGAGCCGCGGGTCCGCTGGACACATCAACACACACACACACACACACACACACACACACACACACATTTTTGGTTTTTTTCTCTCCGTCTGGGCAGCCCCCGTGGAGGAAGCAGCCGATACGTGACCCATGCATAATCACCCTCTTAGCGTGTGTATCGTCATGTTTAAGGAGGACTCCGTGTGTCTCTGAGGACGTACTTGTATGTTTTCATAAGCACGGCGGCGTTTTGTAGTTGAGTTGAGGGGCCGCGGGAGGAGACCACACAGAGCCGGGGTCTCTCGTCGGAGTTCTGCAGTGTGTGTGTGTGTGTGTGTGTGTGTGTGTGTGTGTGTGTGTGTGCGTGTGTGTGTGATGCGCATTGTCCGCAGAATAATGCGGCCCGCGAAGAAAGCGATCGCAGAGGGCCGAGCGGGCCGTTGCCGGGTGATCCGTGATATCGAAATCCCAAGAGGCAGCACCTGCCTGTTTATGCAGGCATGGACACACACACACACAGGGACACACACACACACACACACACACACACACACACACACACTCACACACACACACACACACACACACACACACAAACACACACACACAATCACTCAGGCGCATCCATACGCACAATATCCCCCTTCTCTCACTCACAAATTCACATGTACATGTTCTCATACTCTCTCTATCTCTCTCTCTCCCTCTCTCTCTCTCACACACACACACACACTCACACACACACACACACACACACACACACACACTGTGCCAGGCGGAGGCTGTTGGTGCGAGGAGCACGGAGCAGGGGCCCCTCTCAAGGGCCTCCGGGGCTTTTGTCTCGCCTCCATGGGTTCCGCTCTCCTCTGATGACGGGGCCATTGTCCCGGGCTCCCGGGGACCTGGGCCTTTCAGACCACACCGATAAAGCAGCCCATTCATTCTGCCAGAGAGAGAGAGAGAGAGAGAGAGAGAGAGAGAGAGAGAGAGGGAGAGGGAGATGGAGAGAAGGGGAGGGAGAGAGAGACAGAGAGAGAGAGGGGGAGAGGGTGGGTGAAATGTAAGGTGAAAGGAAGTGATGGGAGTGTGGAAAGGCAAAAGCGATGGGGAGAGAGAAGAATAAGGAGAGAAAGAGAGAGAGACAGAGAGAGAGAGAGAGAAGAGAGAGAGAGAGGGAGCGAGACAGAGGGGGCGAGATAGAGGGGGATGTAAGGTGAAAGGAAGTGATGGGAGTGTGGAAAGGCAAAAGCGATGGAGAGAGATAGGAATAAGGAGAGAGAGAGAGAGAGAGAGAGAGAGAGAGAAAGGAGAGGGGATAGCAAAAAAATAGGTGATGTGTGAAGCGAGGACTTTCAGAGAGGTGACCTGAGATCATCGAGAGAGATTTTGAGAGGCACCGGCTAAGAAAAGAGTGGCACAAGCCGTCCCCGAGGGTAGACCAGCAGTCCCCAGTGACGACTCGTCACCCGACGCACTGGGACACCCGCGGGTGCATCGAATTTCAATCCCATGACTTTCTCCCTCTCTCCATCTGTATGTGTGTGTGTGTGTGTGTGTGTGTGTGTGTGTGTGTGTGTGTGTGTGTGTATGTGCGCAAGCATTCTTTCTGCGTGTGTGGGTCTCCATCTCCTTGTGTGTGCGTGAATGTGTGTGTGTGTCTATGTGTCTATGTGTTCGAGTGTGTCTTTGTCTATGTGTGTGTGTGTGTGTGTGTGTCTGTGTGTGTCACACACACAGACACACACACACCACACACATACACAAAGACACACTCGAACACATAGGACACATAGACACACACACACATTCACGCACACACAAGGAGATGGAGACCCACACACGCAGAAAGAATGCTTGCGCACATACACACACACACACACACACACACACACACACACACACACACACACACACACACACACACACACACACACACACATACAGATGGAGAGAGGGAGAAAGTCATGGGATTGAAATTCGATGCACCCGCGGGTGTCCCAGTGCGTCGGGTGACGAGTCGTCACTGGGGACTGCTGGTCTACCCTCGGGGACGGCTTGGTGCCACTCTGTCACCACCGCACGCGCTTTTTATTTCAGCTTTTTGAGAATGTTTGCTTTAATGCGGAACCTCAAACTGTGATGACGCACCCGCCGTCGGTCTGGAGGTCCTCGTAAAAAAAAAGGAAAGAGTGCAGAAGACGAAAAGAAAAAAGGACGAAAAGTAAATATATGTTTTGATAATTTCATATCTGGTTAAGGGGTTGTTAAAAGTCCAGATGAGGATGTTAATCTTCAGATGAGGAATTTATAATTTTCCCCCGTTTCTTGTGAATCCTCCCCCCCCCCCCCCCGCACCCCCCGCACCCCTCATAAAAAAAAACGAAATCACACAGCATGTACAGAAATAGCACCTATAATCTATCCTAAACACACGTCAAAATAAACAAGAGTCTTATTCCTGATGGAGATCAGAGGAATTCCTGGTCAGGGATATAGAGAGTATGAGAAAAAAAAAATCACATTCAATCCAACGAGGGGGGCAAATCCGCTTTAACCCGGAGATCTCTCAGGGTTTAAGTCCTCTCCTCTCCGCACCCCCCCCACCTCCTCCTCCTCCTCCTCCTCCTCTTCCTCCTCCTCCTCCTCCTCTTCCGCCTCCTCCTCCTCCTCCTCCTCCCTCCTACCGTCCTCGGCGGGTGGAGTCAAAAGTGGCTTTGAGGTGACCAGCTGCCTCACTTCCGACTCTGCTAATCCATGTCTTCCTCTGGGGGCGTCTTTGCCTTTCCTCAGCCACTCCCTGGAATATAACATCTGTGCTCGTGTGGGAGGTGCTGTGAGCATGTGTGTTGTTGAT
Organism: Coryphaenoides rupestris; assembly: GCA_002895965.2. Taxonomy (NCBI): domain Eukaryota; kingdom Metazoa; phylum Chordata; class Actinopteri; order Gadiformes; family Macrouridae; genus Coryphaenoides; species Coryphaenoides rupestris. The sequence continues at coordinate 21,136 of PIJE02000565.1, read as the reverse complement.
GCCCCTGAATAGTTGGAGCACACCCTCCTGTGGTCTATGTTGTGGTCCTCCCTGTAGGTGTCTTTTGTGATTGTGTGTGTTGTGTGTGGGCTGTGGTATTTGTGCTTGAAATGGGGACCACCACCCTGTGGGTTGCCATTCCAA
>PIJE02000565.1:0-15000 GCA_002895965.2 Coryphaenoides rupestris | reverse complement strand
AACAGCGCCGTTCTATTTGTGGAGACGTGCGCTATGGGCAACAGTCAGGCTCCGGTGGTGAGGAGAGTGGTCTCAGAATGCTGCAAAGGATTGTGGGAGGGGACCTGTTGTTTGCAGAATGCTGCAGAGGATTCTGGGGAGGGGACCTGTTGGTGGCAGAGCGCTGCAAAGGATTCTGGGGAGGGGACCTGTTGGTGGCAGAGCGCTGCAAAGGATTCTGGGGAAGGGGACCCGTTGGTGGCAGAGCGCTGCAAAGGATTGTGGGGAAGGGATTTGTCGATTGCGTAATGCTGCAAAGGATTCTGGGAGGCAAAACTTTTGGGGGCAGAACGCTGCAAAGGATTGTGGGGATGGGACCTGTTGTTCGCAGAATGCTGCAAAGGATTCTGGGACGGCACCTGCTGGTCTCAGAACCCTGCGACGCAATGGATTGTGGGACGGGACCTGTTGATCGCAAAGTGCGGCTAAGAAATGTGGGAAGGCAGCCAACCGCCCTCCTCTCAGAAAGGAGTTTTTTTTGGGAGGAGGAGGGGGCGGGCAGTGGGGGGGGGTGGTGTGTTGTGTGTGTGTGTGAAGGTGTGTGTTTGTGTGTGTGTGTGTGTGTGTGTGTGTGTGTGTGTGTGTGCGGGAGTGTGGAGGAGGAGCAGGAGGTCTGAGCGTGGCACCTTTCAGCACTTATTCTAATTACTCCATTTGGACTCGACTCGAAGCTAATGGTTCACAGACGCGACGCGCACGGCATGACGGAGCGGAGAGACGCCAGTTTGTGGGGACACGGCTCTGCGCTGATATCCCCCCCTCTCAGCTCACCGGTCACAGGAACACCGAGAAATTAGCTCCAGCACACACTATTACTGTGTGTGTGTGTGTGTGTGTGTGTGTGTGTGTGTGTGTGTTGTATGTACACACACACACACACACACACACACACACACACACACACACACACACACACACACACACACACACACACACACACACACACACACACACACACACACACACACACACAGGCACACACACACACACACACACACACACACACAGGCACACACAGACACACACACACACACACACACACACACACAAGCACACAGGTTCAGACGCATGCAGTTAAAGAGAGGCACTTGACGGAAAAACAAACATGATAAACGATACGTTTTTCATTTCACGTACGCAATCTGCTCTGCACGCAAGGCTGGGCCGTCACGCACACGTGTACCTACACGTACACATGCACACACACACACACACACACACGTGCACACTTGTCCACACATGTATGTACATACACCCACAATCCCCCCCCATCCATCCACACACACACACACACACACACACACACTGGCCAAGTATGCCCTCATCGACAGCATGTGCAGATAAGTATATGTGTGTGTGTGTGTGTGTGTGTGTGTGTGTGTGTGTGTGTGTGTGTGTGTGTGTGTGTGTGTGTCTCCTCTGGCGCAACCGCAATGCACAGCTGTCAAAGAGGGAGAGGTAGAGAGGTAGAGAGAGAGAGAGAGAGAGAGAGAGGGAGAGAGAGAGAGAGAGAGAGAGAGAGAGAGAGAGGGAAAGTGTGGTGAGGTCAAAGGGGCTCGCCCTCTCTCCACTTTCCCTCTCTTGGTCTTTTTGCTTTCCAGGTCCTCACTTATTTTTTCACGCTGGCCTCCCTCTCCCTGGGTTGAGAGTCTGGCTCGCTCGCTCGCCAGTCTGTCTGCCCGTCCATCCAGGCTTTGGCCATTCCTCCGTCCCGCCCAACACAAACACACACACACACACACACAGCACACGCAGATATATGTAAACACATATATAGAGATATATATAGAGAGCGAGAGGGAGAGGGAAAGACAGGGAACCAGAGCAAGGATATGTGTTGGTTTTTTTTCCCCGGTACACCAACAACAACATGCGAACAGACATGTGAACAGACGTGCGAACGAAAACACAAAAAGGGGCGGGTTTCTTTCCCCATTCCTATTTTCATGTATTTTCCCGCAAAATACGTACGTCTCTGTCCGTCGTCAAGGGCAGCTCCTCGTAAAATCTGGGTCTTTTTTTGATCTGATACGTGTGTTTCGCGTGTGAGCGGAGACCACATCACCGAGGCTTAAACTAAACACTCTGTGTAATACAATACAAACCGACTTATCTAAATAGTGGCACTGGCGAGGGCAAGATGGCCACGCTGTTTATCTTAAATAACCAACACACGGAGGGACCGGAAAGCGCCACAAAAAAAACCTTATGGGAAATCATTCTCCCATTTAAATGGAGAATTTTATTCATGAACAATCCATTCAAGGCATGGGGGGTAATGTGTTTTCTAATGACTGGTGGCCCGAGGACATAGAAAACAATTCTAAGCATTTTCAATAATTCTTTTCCCCAGGTTCTGTCAAGATTTGAAATGCTTCACTCGGAAATCTGTGTGCGCTGGGGCTTTAAATTCTAGACCCTGGACTGTGGGCTTAGACTTCTGGGCTGTGGGCGGGGCTCTAGACTCTGGGCTGTGGGCTCTAGACTCTGGGCTGTGGGCTCTAGACTCTGGGCTGTGGGCTCTAGACTCTGGGCTGTGGGCTCTAGACTCTGGGCTGTGGGCTCTCGACTCTGGGCTGTGGGCTCTAGACTCTGGGCTGTGGGCTCTAGACTCTGGGCTGTGGGCTCTAGACTCTGGGCTGTGGGCTCTAGACTCTGGGCTGTGGGCTCTAGACTCTGGGTTGTGGCCTCTAGACTCTGGGCTGTGGGCTCTAGACTCTGGGCTGTGGGCTCTAGACTCTGGGTTGTGGGCTCTAGACTCTGGGCTGTGGGCTCTAGACTCTGGGCTGTGGGCTCTAGACTCTGAGCTCTGGGCTCTAGACTCTGGATTCTACACTTAAGAGTCTGAGCTCAAAGATCCTATACTCTGAGCTCTATGCTCTATACCCTGGGCTTTAGACCCTATACTCTGGGTTCTAGACCCTGTATTCTGGGCTCTAGACTCAGAGCTCTAGACTTTACTCTGGGCTCAAGGCCTTATAGTGTGACTGTCTGAGGAAGTATTCTGTGACATTCTGTGAATGTCAAAATATAACAATGTATATTTTATTACATTGATTTATATTTGTATTGCTCCCCTTAATATTTTTTGTATACTTTATTTTATCTTAGAGTTTTCTTTTGTTTAGATTTTTTGTAACTTGTTAATATAGTTTTCTATTCTATTTCTATTTCTATTTGTATTCTTTTATAACTGCAGTCGGCTGTCGGGCGTTTTGCACATAAGATTTTCACTCACTGCTTATACTTGTGTAAACTGTGAAGTGACAATAAAATACTTGAAACTTGAAACTTGAAACTTATACTTTGGGCTCTTGCCTCTATACTCTAGACTTTGGACTCTAGACTCTGAGCTTTAAACTCTAGACTCTGGGCTCTAGACTTTAAACTCTGGGCTGTAGACTCTAGGCTCAAGACCCTAGACTCTGTACTTTAAACTCTAGATTCTGGGCTCTAGACTCTCGGCTTTAAATTCTAGACGCTAGACTCTGGGCTCTATAATCAGCAGTGTGGGCTTTAAACAGCGAGACCCTAGACTCTGTACTCTGGGCTTTAAAGTCTATCTGTTTGCCTCTGGGCAAGGCCAGGCCCGGCACTGTCGACCACAGGCCAAGGTCCCCGGCTGACTCATATTCTAACCTCTGACATGACCTTGTGTTGTGATAGTTTAAAACGGTGTTTCTTTTGGGAAAGAGGGAGCTCATTAGAACTTTATTTTGCTCTACTTTTGGATGTGAGGCTGAATCATAGGGCGTATATATACAGTATATATATATATGGGGGAAATGGTAACTCTGTACTCATTGGTATAATCATTACAGTCCTCTAAGGGTTTCATAATATTTCATACCGTGTCCATAGCTCGTTCCGATTTACATTATTGAAAGCACGGGTGCATTAGGGAGGTGTGTGTGGTTGTTAATGTGCATGTATGAGCTGTGTATTCAGCATGAGTATTCTGTGTGTATCTGTGTGTGTGTGTGTTCTGTGTGTGTGTGTGTGTGTGTGTGTGTGTGTGTGTGTGTGTGTGTGTGTGTGTGTGTGTGTGTGTGTGTGTGTCAGAGTCTGCAAGTTGCCTTTGAAGGTAAGGCAAACACACCTGAGTAATTTAAACCCGGCACGATAAGCATCTTTCATTAGGCCTATTCTTTACTCTCTTCAAGGCCGAGAAGCACTCGCAAGGGTGGGCTGTGGGGGGGGATCAAATATGATTAGCGTGGATATTGCACTTGGGACACATCTAACGTGACCAGGAAAGCCACAAATATATCCTTTCAATGTGTACTTTTCGGGGGAAGGGGAGGCGGGGGGGGAATGATTTATTAACCCCCGTATTCGCCAGATATGTTTCGGGTATTTTTTTTTGGACGCGGGACGGGGAAATGACCTCGGCTGAGATAATTGGACCGCAAGTATTAGCTGAAACACACAAAATGTCACCGCTTAGGCACACAGAGAAAAGGGGGAAGCATGGCGGGGGGGGGGGGGAAATGCTGGTGTACCACGGCAACAATTATGGTAAATGTCGCCCACCGTTCAACCCCCCGATCGCATACACACTGTACCGCGCACTCCGCACGCTTCGACGGTCGTCCGGGAGCATTGTGGCATCTTACAAGCCCCTCTTTTCTGCTTTTGGGAGACTTGGAGATATTAACCCCGATGAGAATAGAGAACCGTGGTATGAAGGGCGGAGTGGCGGAGACATTGCTCCAAGAACCAAGCGTGGAAGTGAAGACACCAGAACATATGATATTGTTATTTTTTGTATTGTTATTTTCTGTGGACCCCTTTTCACAGATTGTCAGTAGCAGGGTGAAGTACCTTCCAGTTCCTGTCATTTTAAAGGGACTATCAGTAAGAATCAGCGCATTCTGAGCTCTGTGGCTTGAGACAATAACAATCAGAAACTAATATTAGTTATAATCACAATTAAACCATGCACACTTTAAAAAAAAGCAATGAAATATATAGATGTTTTAATTATCCACGCTTACATCTCACTTCTTTCCATTTTTCCGCAAAATCTGACCCGACTTATAAGAGAAATCATCCCAAAAGCTTCAACCACAACCTGCTACAACCTGCTAGAACTAACATTAGTTTCTGGTTGTTATTGTCTCAACGCACGGAGCACAGAATGCACTCATTCTTACTTATAGTACCTTTAACGCTGGGTCAGTTTGATTTATTTATGTCTGTCGCAGCACCACCACCACCACCAGTATGGTCAATGTACTTTGACTTAACTAGTTGTGTCTCTCTTGTGCATTGCCAGCCACCACCTAAATCCAGTGGAGCCATAATTCATGTTTTGAGCTACACCTGTGTGTTACAAAGGCTCTATTGTCCAACATCCGGCCTGGTGTGGTACGAAACACTAACCATGCTGTTGGTCTCTATGACTGGTCATGACGAGGCAGGCTTCTCTCTCTCTCTCTCTCTCTCTCTCTCTCTCTCTTCGTCTTCTTCCCTTCCTCCACGCGGTTATCGGCCTCCGGTTGTTTACTGTCGGTCGGAAACTCAATCTCCAATCAAATTAGAACCACAGGACCATTCCAGCCCAGCCTGCGACCCGTCCTCCTCATTGGCTGAGCGCTCTCTCAGCACCCTTACCTTGGGGGTTATTTATGCAACTTAACGAGGGATAAACACACACACACACACACACACACACACACACACACACACACATACACACACACATACACACACACATACACATACACATACACATACACAAACACACACACACACACACAGATGTGTTGGCCACAACCCAGACCTGGAAACCCCACAATGAAAAAACCCACCTCAGAGAGAGAGAGAGAGAGAGAGAGAGAGAGAGAGAGAGAGAGAAGAGAGGGGACGAGGGACAGACGTGCGAACGAAAACACAAAAAGGGGCGGGTTTCTTTCCCCATTCCTATTTTCATGTATTTTCCCGCAAAATACGTACGTCTCTGTCCGTCGTCAAGGGCAGCTCCTCGTAAAATCTGGGTCTTTTTTTGATCTGATACGTGTGTTTCGCGTGTGAGCGGAGACCACATCACCGAGGCTTAAACTAAACACTCTGTGTAATACAATACAAACCGACTTATCTAAATAGTGGCACTGGCGAGGGCAAGATGGCCACGCTGTTTATCTTAAATAACCAACACACGGAGGGACCGGAAAGCGCCACAAAAAAAACCTTATGGGAAATCATTCTCCCATTTAAATGGAGAATTTTATTCATGAACAATCCATTCAAGGCATGGGGGTAATGTGTTTTCTAATGACTGGTGGCCCGGAGGACATAGAAACAATTCTAAGCATTTTCAATATTCTTTTCCCCAGGTTCTGTCAAGATTTGAAATGCTTCACTCGGAAATCTGTGTGCGCTGGGGCTTTAAATTCTAGACCCTGGACTGTGGGCTATAGACTCTGGGCTGTGGGCTCTAGACTCTGGGCTGTGGGCTCTCGACTCTGGGCTGTGGGCTCTAGACTCTGGGCTGTGGGCTCTAGACTCTGGGCTGTGGGCTCTAGACTCTGGGCTGTGGGCTCTAGACTCTGGGCTGTGGGCTCTAGACTCTGGGCTGTGGGCTCTAGACTCTGGGCTGTGGGCTCTAGACTCTGGGCTGTGGGCTCTAGACTCTGGGCTGTGGGCTCTAGACTCTGGGCTGTGGGCTCTAGACTCTGGGCTGTGGGCTCTAGACTCTGGGCTGTGGGCTCTAGACTCTGGGCTGTGGGCTCTAGACTCTGGGCTGTGGGCTCTAGACTCTGGGCTGTGGGCTCTAGACTCTGGGCTGTGGGCTCTAGACTCTGAGCTCTGGGCTCTAGACTCTGGATTCTACACTTAAGAGTCTGAGCTCAAAGATCCTATACTCTGAGCTCTATGCTCTATACCCTGGGCTTTAGACCCTATACTCTGGGTTCTAGACCCTGTATTCTGGGCTCTAGACTCAGAGCTCTAGACTTTACTCTGGGCTCAAGGCCTTATAGTGTGACTGTCTGAGGAAGTATTCTGTGACATTCTGTGAATGTCAAAATATAACAATGTATATTTTATTACATTGATTTATATTTGTATTGCTCCCCTTAATATTTTTTGTATACTTTATTTTATCTTATAGTTTTCTTTTGTTTAGATTTTTTGTAACTTGTTAATATAGTTTTCTATTCTATTTCTATTTCTATTGTATTCTTTTATAACTGCGGTCGGCTGTCGGGCGTTTTGCACGTAAGATTTTCACTCACTGCTTATACTTGTGTAAACTGTGAAGTGACAATAAAATACTTGAAACTTGAAACTTGAAACTTATACTTTGGGCTCTTGCCTCTATACTCTAGACTTTGGACTCTAGACTCTGAGCTTTAAACTCTAGACTCTGGGCTCTAGACTTTAAACTCTGGGCTGTAGACTCTAGGCTCAAGACCCTAGACTCTGTACTTTAAACTCTAGATTCTGGGCTCTAGACTCTCGGCTTTAAATTCTAGACGCTAGACTCTGGGCTCTATAATCAGCAGTGTGGGCTTTAAACAGCGAGACCCTAGACTCTGTACTCTGGGCTTTAAAGTCTATCTGTTTGCCTCTGGGCAAGGCCAGGCCCGGCACTGTCGACCACAGGCCAAGGTCCCCGGCTGACTCATATTCTAACCTCTGACATGACCTTGTGTTGTGATAGTTTAAAACGGTGTTTCTTTTGGGAAAGAGGGAGCTCATTAGAACTTTATTTTGCTCTACTTTTGGATGTGAGGCTGAATCATAGGGCGTATATATACAGTATATATATATATGGGGGAAATGGTAACTCTGTACTCATTGGTATAATCATTACAGTCCTCTAAGGGTTTCATAATATTTCATACCGTGTCCATAGCTCGTTCCGATTTACATTATTGAAAGCACGGGTGCATTAGGGAGGTGTGTGTGGTTGTTAATGTGCATGTATGAGCTTGTGTATTCCAGCCCATGAGTATGGGTGTATATCTGTGTGTGTGTGTGTGTCTGTGTGTGTGTGTGTGTGTGTGTGTGTGTGTGTGTGTGTGTGTGTGTGTGTGTGTGTGTGTGTGAGCATGTGTGTGTGTGTGCAGAGTCTGCAAGTTGCCTTTGAAGGTAAGGCAAACACACCTGAGTAATTTAAACCCGGCACGATAAGCATCTTTCATTAGGCCTATTCTTTACTCTCTTCAAGGCCGAGAAGCACTCGCAAGGGTGGGCTGTGGGGGGGGATCAAATATGATTAGCGTGGATATTGCACTTGGGACACATCTAACGTGACCAGGAAAGCCACAAATATATCCTTTCAATGTGTACTTTTCGGGGGAAGGGGAGGCGGGGGGGGAATGATTTATTAACCCCCGTATTCGCCAGATATGTTTCGGGTATTTTTTTTTGGACGCGGGACGGGGAAATGACCTCGGCTGAGATAATTGGACCGCAAGTATTAGCTGAAACACACAAAATGTCACCGCTTAGGCACACAGAGAAAAGGGGGAAGCATGGCGGGGGGGGGGGGGGGAAATGCTGGTGTACCACGGCAACAATTATGGTAAATGTCGCCCACCGTTCAACCCCCCGATCGCATACACACTGTACCGCGCACTCCGCACGCTTCGACGGTCGTCCGGGAGCATTGTGGCATCTTACAAGCCCCTCTTTTCTGCTTTTGGGAGACTTGGAGATATTAACCCCGATGAGAATAGAGAACCGTGGTATGAAGGGCGGAGTGGCGGAGACATTGCTCCAAGAACCAAGCGTGGAAGTGAAGACACCAGAACATATGATATTGTTATTTTTTGTATTGTTATTTTCTGTGGACCCCTTTTCACAGATTGTCAGTAGCAGGGTGAAGTACCTTCCAGTTCCTGTCATTTTAAAGGGACTATCAGTAAGAATCAGCGCATTCTGAGCTCTGTGGCTTGAGACAATAACAATCAGAAACTAATATTAGTTATAATCACAATTAAACCATGCACACTTTAAAAAAAAGCAATGAAATATATAGATTTAATTATCCACGCTTACATCTCACTTCTTTCCATTTTTCCGCAAAATCTGACCCGACTTATAAGAGAAATCATCCCAAAAGCTTCAACCACAACCTGCTACAACCTGCTAGAACTAACATTAGTTTCTGGTTGTTATTGTCTCAACGCACGGAGCACAGAATGCACTCATTCTTACTTATAGTACCTTTAACGCTGGGTCAGTTTGATTTATTTATGTCTGTCGCAGCACCACCACCACCACCAGTATGGTCAATGTACTTTGACTTAACTAGTTGTGTCTCTCTTGTGCATTGCCAGCCACCACCTAAATCCAGTGGAGCCATAATTCATGTTTTGAGCTACACCTGTGTGTTACAAAGGCTCTATTGTCCAACATCCGGCCTGGTGTGGTACGAAACACTAACCATGCTGTTGGTCTCTATGACTGGTCATGACGAGGCAGGCTTCTCTCTCTCTCTCTCTCTCTCTCTCTCTCTCTCTCTTCGTCTTCTTCCCTTCCTCCACGCGGTTATCGGCCTCCGGTTGTTTACTGTCGGTCGGAAACTCAATCTCCAATCAAATTAGAACCACAGGACCATTCCAGCCCAGCCTGCGACCCGTCCTCCTCATTGGCTGAGCGCTCTCTCAGCACCCTTACCTTGGGGGTTATTTATGCAACTTAACGAGGGATAAACACACACACACACACACACACACATACACACACACACACACACACACACACACATACACATACACACACACATACACATACACATACACATACACACACAAACACACACACACACACACAGATGTGTTGGCCACAACCCAGACCTGGAAACCCCACAATGAAAAAACCCACCTCAGAGAGAGAGAGAGAGAGAGAGAGAGAGAGAGAGAGAGAGAGAGAGAGAGAGAGAGAGAGAGAGAGAGAGAGAGAGAGAGAGAGGAAGAGAGAGAGAGGGAGAGAGAGAGGAGAGAGGAGAGAGAGAGAGAGAGAGAGAGAGGGAGAGAGAGAGAGAGAGAGAGAGAGAGAGAGAGAGAGAGAGAGAGAGAGAGAGAGAGAGAGAGAGAGCGAGAGAGAGAGGAGTGAGAGAGAGTGAGACAGAGTGGGAGTGAGAGGAGAGAGAGAGAGAGACAGAGCGAGAGAGCGAGAGAGTCCATCAATCTGGGATCCACACACATGACAGCGGACCGGGGCGAGCGGTGTCGGCAGTGTGTTTCTCCCCTGAGCATGTGACTCAGCTCTGGGGTGACTCCATCTCCCAAAACAAACCAAAGGCGAGGGAACGCCAGGGCGGTAACATAAGCATCAGGCCCCACCCCCCCCCCGCGGGCGAATCACGTCGCGCGGACGTCCCCCCCGCGCCTGACCAATGGGAGTAATGAGGTGTTGCCGTTGGAACGCTTGGAAGTCGAGGCTCATTTATAAAGTCTCAGGACATTTAGCGCATCGTGAAAACAGAACATCAGAACCGAGGGGGGTGTGGTGGTGGTGGTGGTGGTGGTGGTGGGTTGGGGCGGAGGGGGGGGGGGGGGGGTGGGGGGGGGGTGTTGCTCCTTGAAGTCACTTGGACCTCATCGGCCAGACACGGTCAAAGACAGGCAGTCATAATACTGGAGTGTTTATATTCACCTGCTGGGAAGCCCGGGTGGGCGGAGCCAGCTGGGCCGGGACAGGCAGGCGTCGGCTCCAGTGTGCAAAAACACGCCACTTGATTTGGAATTATATTTCTCCTTTTGCTGTTAAGACTGTAAATACTGTGGATAGTTGATTCTTTGGTTATTTGTATTTGTTCTGTCGCACATTCCGCTGGGCATCGCCAATTTTTCTTTTCACTGCATATCCCGAATCTTGAATCTTGAACGACCAGGAACGTTTTAAATCACAAGTGATCACAAACACAAAAACAAATCACGGTCTCCCCTTTCTATTCAGTTTCAGAGCATCGAGACCTTGCGGGGTGAACTCTAAACTCTAAACTCTGAACTCTAAACTCTAAACTCTAAACTCTAAACTCTACACCAACTCCAAAACTCAAACCAGAGGAACGAACCCGTGGAGAGGAAAGGAAAAAAAAAAAAAAAAAAGCCGCGCTGTGGGTCCGGTTCAAGGCTCGGTGCTCTGGTGTCTGTCGGTATAAATACACCGATTATATGACAGTTGTGTGGATAGAGTCAACTCTCAGCGGGCAGATGTGCTGCCCATGAGATGACCTTGTCGTCGCAACTGATTGGTACGTTTTCTTTGAATTACAAAAGAAAGAAACGCTCGAAAGAAAAACCGAAAGCGCGCACGCTGGCAGTTTTTTTCGGGCGCGGGGGCCGTTTTCCGCTCCATGACGGATTTGAAATAATGACCGTTTAAAGACTTAAAAAGCCATCGAAGCGTTGCTCGCAGAAAGCCAAGGATTATTGTTCTCTTTAAATCAGTGGTTGTGTTTGTGGAGAACCACAAGGGGTGGTGGGGGTGGGGTGGGGGGTCTCGATACTAGACTTGTGGCACCGGGGGGTCGGGCGGTTGGGGGGGAGGGGGGGGCTTACGCCGGGGGGGTGGAGAGGAAGTGATGTGAGGATATGTGAGCCTCTACCTTTTAAAATGACATTTAAAGAATACTTTGATGGGTTTTATTACCACAACTATTATCAGGATTCTTTTTATTATGCATAATGATACATAAAGAGAACACAATGGAAATATAAAGTGATACTGTCGATGAACTTGAACTTGAACTTAAATGCATTTGTCAAGGAGCATTGCATCTTATATATATAAAAAAATATATATATAAAAAATAACATAATAGCATAGCAAATGTACGCAGATTAAAGTGGCCATAGAGGAAACAGTAGAGGCAATTTCTTTGATTATATATATTAATTTCTCCATCCATATTGGTAAATTCCTAGAACTATATGTATCTTTACTATGTATTGATCATTCATCTCGATAGTAATCCGCGTTATATACATCTATCTAGCTATCTACGACATGTATATATATCTATATATATAGACATATATATATATCTATATGTATATGGATGCATAATACTATGCAAGCTCATACACATCTAAAGGTCCAGCGCATGTTCATCCAGGGAATTAACAGCTGGAATAATATTGCTGGTTAATGAGGACAGCGTGTGCCGAGGCGGCCCGGTCCCGAGGCCCGGGGCCCGCTCCAGAAGGTCGCCCGTGACCCACTTTAAATCAAACCGCTGACCCACTTCTTCCGCTAGACCTGCCCAGAGACGGCAATCTGCGGTGGGCTGAGGACACAGCCAGGCGTACACCCCCACCCCGCCGCCTCCACTCCCACCCTCCAGCCACAACCACACGCTGTTTACCTCGTCCTATTAGGCGCACTGTTGTAGCCCATATAAAAAAAGGCGATAAATGTGTCGACAAAGATCGATCGGATTTAAAACTGTATATTTAGAGGGTTATATCGGCCGTGTAACGTCCATTGCTTGTGTAGGAAAGACAGGAGACCATTTTTGTCATCCACACTTTCTGTGGCCACGCTGCCTAGAACGCATCTTGTGCTGAAAATGAAAAGAAAAAGGTGGGTCTCGCAAAGTGCTTTTTGTTTCCAGAACAATATTGGCTGGTTTGATAGGATGGCTTCTTTGTGATTGTTGTTTGTGTTACGTTGTATTTCCTTTATATATATTTACTGGTGTGAGTGAATATCAGGAGCCTTCCCACCGGTAGCGAGAACGACATTTTCTTCATTTTGAATCACCGTCGTGATTGATCAGCCAATATGTGCATTTCTCTGAGCCTATTCTCAACTTTTGAAAGTGCGCCGCACAGCCAAAAGAAATACTCACAAAAGCGGCCGCCTTTTGGTCATTTTAATGTAATGCCTTATTGATATGGCTAACGTTTTATTATTTTTGTACTTTTATTATTAGATAAAAAATGTAATTGAATTATATTCCAAATAAAACCACAAAAAATGCTCCTTCTGCTGTAAAGATTGTAAATAGTGTGGACATTTGATCACCGCTTTTTCCATTTCCCTGCATATCCTGTATGTGACAATTAAAGTTATTGAATCTTGAATTGACTCTTCGAAGCGCTGAACGCATGGCAGCATGGCAGATCAACAATAACATGTTATTACTTAAACATCTAAAAAGGTCTGAATAGGCTAGAACAGACCCCCCCGGGGGGAGCCGGCTGCTTGTTTGCATGACTGTTTGTCTGTGTTTGTGTCTTCATTTCGAGGAAACAGGCTGTTCTCTGGCACCGTCCCGCCGCCCGCAATCTGTGTAACCTCGGTAACCCACACCCACCAGCGCCACCGTCGCCGCCGCCGCCTCCTCCTCTGCCTCCTCCTCCTCCTCCTCCTCCTCCTCCTCCTCCTCCTCTTCCTCCGGCCCCTCCCTGCCCCCTTCCAGGAGAGCTCCTCATCTGGGAATCGATACGCCGCAATTCAGGGGGGTGAGCGTGCCAGCATCTCGCCGCTCGCTGAGGTTTTGGCGAGGAGGAGGAGGCAGCGCTGCGATACGAACGTGGAAAAAAAACACAAACGCTCGAGTCGCACGATCTCGCCTCTCGCGCGCGCGCCACGGCACACATCGCGCGCACGCACACATCGTCGTGCACGCACACATCGCGCGCACGCACACATCGTCGTGCACACACCGCGCATGCGTGTACACGTACACACGGCGCGTGGAAAATGTACGCAAGCGTATCTCACACGCCCGCGGCACATGTGTATTAAATGGGCGTGCACACACTTATGCGTGCGCGCAGACACACACGCACGCACAGACACACATGCAGACACACACACACGCACACACACACACACAAACATAACGTGTGTGAACTTGTCGCTACACAAGGGGACTTCCCACACTCCCGTCCGTGACAGTCTGAATTCGACGGCCCTAAGTGGTGTGTGAGTGAAAACGGTGGACGGAAACCAGCAGAAGGGGGAGGGCAAGAAGACGTGAAAACACTGGTGTGCTCGGGCTGAGGTCAGCGTTGGAGTCGAGCGAACTGAGAGTTTAAAAACCTTAAATATGTGTCCTGGTGGCTGTCCTCTCCGTGCCCTCGCACAGATACGTGCTTCTGCTTGCGTCAAACCAAGGGCAAACCCGTCTGTGTGTGCGTGTGTGTGTGCGTGTGTGTGTGTGTGTGTGTGTGTACGTGTGTGTGTGTGTGTGTATTTGGGAGTTGGCTCACAGCGTGGCGTGGCGTAGCGGAACGGAACAGTAAGTGGATTGTAGGAATCGGAGGTGCAATCTAAACACGATAACACATTTTATATAAATGCTAATCAGTTTGTGTGTGTGCACACACACAAACTGATTTGTGTGTGTGCACGTGTGCTGTACTGTTGGTAAACATGCAGGAATATTGTTAGCGCATGCACACACACACACATACACACGCATGCACTCTCTTTGACTTACACATACATACACACAGACACACACACACACACACACACACACACACACACACATTCTCTCTCGTTTGCTCACTCACACTAAATCACATACCCTCTCTCTTGCTCACTCTCACACACAAACACACACACACACACACACACACAAACACACACGTACACAGAGAATATCAAATACATTACCTACCGGTATACATTAGCGACAAACACACACACACACTCTCTCACCTCTCTCACATTCTCTCTTGCACAGTCACACATGCACACACACACACACACACACACACACACACAGACAAATATACAGACGTACACAGATAGAAACACACATCAACTGATCCACAAACATCACCCACACACACACACACACATACACACACACACACACACACACACACACACACATACACACACACACAAAGGCGCACAAACGCACAAACAAACATACACGCCTGACTCACAAACAACCACACACACACACACACACACACACACACACACACACACACACACACAGAGCTGCCACCATAAACTACAGTCATACCATCTGGGAGC